>JAQIXV010001087.1:0-11684 GCA_034700625.1 Tectocepheus velatus
CAGTTTCTTGATTTCTTTTTCAGCGCTCACTTCAATCTCCTTGGCTTTGGTCATAAGCTCCTCCTTCTTATCGCCGGATGCTTTGGCGGTCGACGCCTTATCGGCCGATGGTTTGGCAGTAGTCGATCCCGTTGTTCCCTTATCCTCTTTGATGAGTGCCTTGATCTTAGTTTCTGCGGCCTTCAACTCCTTCTCAATTTTCTTGATGTCTGCCTCAGCGGTGGCCGCTTCCAAGTCGGTGGCCATCTTCTTGATGGCCGCCTCTTCCTTCTTGAGTTCCTCGGCCTCAGAGTTTTTTCCGGCGGCCATCAGTTTCTTGATTTCTTTTTCAGCGCTCACTTCAATCTCCTTGGCTTTGGTCATAAGCTCCTCCTTCTTATCGCCGGTTGGTTTGGCTGTAGTCGTGGCACAGGACACGGCTATAGACAAAACAATTTTATAATAATTAGATTTTTAAAGGAATGGGTCCTTACTGTAGGCCAAAGCGAACAACAAAACGATTGACAAGACTTTCATTTTTATGGTTTTTATTTCAAAACTTTTAGTTTTTCGAAAATAATATAATTTTTGAGAATCTATTATATCGTTTTTATAGTAATCCAGATCTGTTTGGTTCAGAAAATTGCCAGACAATCATAAGGTCATTTTGGAGCACCTGGGCAAAATTGTTAAAAATAACTTCGATAAATCAGACAGGATAAGATTATCCAAGATTAATTTCAAACAAATAACATTGATTCCGCACACGAACAATCTACAGGACATGAGGTTGATTTTTGATAGATAATTAACCATGAGTCGAATTGATGACTTTCAAAAGCAAGATAAAATAAAGTACTTAATTATTATCAATAAATTTATTCAATATTTTTTTCTCAATATTTTATTTGAATTGAATTATTATTTCAAAGTAATTAAAACTATGGAACAGGACTTATGCGGCAACTGTAGCCGGGCTCACTCTGCAATGCTTGCAACTGTTGTGAGCCACGTCCCTTTTGATTTGTGCCCTGAGTCTGGCTTCAGCCAATTGTACCTCCACCTCAATTCTAACAAGGGCAAGATGGTGGTCATTCGGAGTCTTTTCCAATTCATCGACCAGGGTCTTTAAATGAGCTTCCTCCTTTTTCAGAACATCGATGGCAGAGGTCTTTCCCTCGGAGGTCAAGATCTTGATCTCGTCGTCGGCCTCTTTCATGAGTTTAGCCGCCATTTGAATCAGACGTTCCCTTCGGTCGTGAACTACGGCCGGAGTGGTGGCCTCTGTGGTGAGATCTACTCCAGTTGTGGCGCAGGATACAGCTTTAATAAAAACATGATAGTTTATTTATTTGTGATCTCTAAAAATGACCTTGTTTAATATTATTACCACAGACCAAAGCCGACAATAACACAATTGACAGGACTCTCATTTTGATAGCTTTATAAAAACTTTATGAAAATGAAATTATTTTATAATAAAATAATCGTTTTTATAGTATTGCAGAACAGTTTGGTTTAGAAAAATTGATAGATAATGTATAATCAATAAGGAAAATAAAATATAAACAGTTAGGCAAGATAATATTAAACCAGATCGATTTTATAAAACTTTCACATGATCAACATAAAGAACACTAGGGCTATTGGTGACTATGACCAAGATCAAATTAATTATTAAACCACAAAAATAAATGTAAAATATTTTATCTCTAATGAAATCTATTTTTAATTTCAATTAACGAAAGATATGATTTAGACAGCCATAGCGGCAGATGTAGTCTTGGTATCGCGAGCCCTGTCCTCTTTGATTTGCTTCTTCAGTCTTTTTTCAGCCAGGATAAGCTCATGTTCGATTATAATAAGAGTATGGCCATTTTCATTGGTAATCAATCCTAATTGAACCACCAGGGTTTTCAGGTGAGCCTCCTCCTTTTTCAGGATATAAACCGCATCATTTGTCTCTTCATTGGATGGCAAGACCTGGATCTCTGCCATCACCTCTTTTATGAGATGATCAGCCATTTTAATCAGACTTTCCTTCCACTCGTGAATATTGGTCTCTGTATTATCCTGGGCTTTGGGTGGGGCGCTGGAGACTAGAACAAAAAACACAGTTTATTTGTTAACTTGACAATTATCATGTTCAGTTTGATTACCGCAGGTCAAAACGGCCAACAAAACAATTGAGAGGACTTTCATTTTAAAGGTTTTGTTTTGATTTTTCAGATAAATTCAAAATAATTTCAATTATTTTCAAAAATTTTCAGTTCAATCAAACGTATATCAAAAGTGTTTCATAATAGTTGCTAGTTAACTGTTAACATGTCCTTATCTTTTGTTTAGTTTCTATTGTTCTTAAGATTAGATTCTATTGCAATGGAGACGTCGTAAACAGTTTGCAATTATTAAAAATTATTGCTTTCATAACAAATAAATCCATCAAATGATTGATAATTTCATTTTGAGAGGAGTTTTGGTTTTTTTCATTTCAAAGAATGTCTCGGAATAGAAATGATTTGAATTCTCAAACTTTTCGGGTATTTATAGCCAGTCCTGAATCGAGACACATATGACTCGAGTGAGTGGTCTTTGGTCTCAGTTTCGAAACATTTAGTTCCGATCTCTTCTCTACTGAGAAATATATCATCTGATTAAATAAGTGTTTGCAAGGTTAGATCTATTTTTAGATACTCTATATTTTTCTATTTGTTTTTCGGCGAATTAGCATGATCAAATTGATAGAGTTGAAAACTTGTGCCAAAACTACAAATAAGATTTCAGTAAAGATTGAAATATTGATAAACGATGAAAACATTTCCAAATAAAACCAATTGTTTTTCAAAACATATTTGATATGCAATCACTTAAATGTCTTTTTTGTGACATAAGATAACAGAATAAATAAAAAATATCTGAATTATTGATTTTATTGAAAACTTTATTTCAATTATTTTCAGGATTCACCTGGTTTAACATAATTGAGCACGACTAACTTTTTGTAGTAGTAGATGGGGTAGGATTCAACTTATCATTTAACTCTTTCAAGTATTCTTCAATAGATTTTGTTATTTTAGCCAACTTTTCCCTTGCTACCTTCTTGAATGTTTCGGATATCCCGTTTCTTACGGCTTGTATCTGAAGTTCTAAAATAGCAAGGTCTCTGTTAAGCTTCTCAATTGCAACATGGTTTAGCAGTGAGTTTTCGGAGAGGTCCCTAATCATTTTCTGGACATTTTCCTTGAGTTTGGTCGCATCCTTTACCAGCGGATTTTCTGTAGTTGAAGAATGAACTTGTCCAGTTGTCCCAGTGCTTGGACCCTGTGTTATCGTAGTTGTTGGTGCAGTAGTTCCAGTATGTTCTTGAGCATAGCTAACATCTTTGAAATATTCAGAGATTTATTAAGATTTAAATTAATTGATTTTAATTAAACTTACAAAACACACACAAAATCACAAAAACTAATGAAACAAATGATTTCATATTTTATTCAATTTGTATAAAAACTATTAAATAAATGAATTCAAACGAAGAGTCAATCGATAACTAAATTAATTGTATTTCTATTTTTTTTATTGCTTTGCACTGATTTATGAACCAAAGATCAAGTGCTCGGATCTATTTCATTACAAAAGATTAGACTATTTTATCATGTTTATCTAACTTTCGATAATTTCCAGTTCAAATTGCAATCATTTTAAGAAAAATAACAAGTTAAACATCTTAAAATGTACAATTAATTTCAAAAAATTTATTTCATTGAATTTCATAAAATTAAACTAGGCAATAACTAGATTAATATTTTAATTATTGATTGAAATTTTATTTAGTAAAACATTCAAACAGAAGAAGGCTTTGCAGTGGTTGTGATGGGAGTGGGTGTCGAGTAATGTTTACTTTTCAATATTTTTAAATATTGTTCTAGAGCCGAATAGATATCTTGCAACTTATCAACAGCAAACTTCTTAAAGTCTTGAGTGATGGCAATCTCTACAAGCTGGATGTGTAAGTTCAAAAGAGCCAGGTCTCTTTGAAGTCTTTCAATTTCAACAAAGTTGTGTAATTTGTCTTTGGAGAGGACTGTCACAAAAGACTTCACTTCATTTTCCAATGCCTTAGATTCGGTAATCAGTGGTAAGGGTGTGGTCAGTGTGGCCTGGGTTGTAGTAGCCTGCTCAGTAGTCAGTGGTGCAGCAGTTGTTGCACCTTGAGCATATCTGGTACCTTTTTGAAATTATGATTATAATCGGAGATAATTCAAAGCAATTTGTTTGATATGACTCACAGACCACACAAATGGTGACTAAAACTAACAAAACAATTGATTTCATATTTTTCTCAATTTATTCAAAAACTTAATAATAAATAAAGTGATTGAAAATAAACGACTTCTCTATCTATTACTCAATTGTTTTTTAACTTTCATTAATTTTGGCACAAATTTATACTTTGATCAAAGATCAAGTGCCTAGGATCAATTTTAATAGAAATAGATTAAGAAATTTAATCTAATTTATAAATTCAGGGATAAACGTTCAAGGATGTTCTTCAGTGCAAAGGTTCTTCAGTTCTTCAGTGTCCTGTTTCAGTTAGAATGATCAAGAAACAAATTAAATTAATAAAGGTCAAACTAGAAAACTTGATAGATTTATTCCTATCAATTCTAATCTTGAAATGATGAAAACTCAAAATAACTTACTCTGGTATTGAACAGTTATCAAGGCATAATTTAAATAAAAAATAAATTCAATTATTTTTGCTTTTTATCAAATTTTATTTGAAACTTCACTGAAGACAAACAAATGGTTATTTAAGCAGCTGTTGTGGGGGCAGCAGTGGTGGCGTCGGGGAGTCCCTCAGCTTTTTTCAAAATATCCTCAACTCTTTTCTCGGCGGTAGCCAATCGTGACTCAAGATGAGCGATAACCTGCTCTTTAGTAGCCGTTTGGAGTTCACCGATCAACAGCTTGATTGACCTTTCCTCAAACTCAAGGATTTTTGCCTCATTCTTGGACTTTGCCCTCACTTTTTCGATGTTGGCCTCGATTTTTGCGTCCAAATCGGTGGCTGTCTTAATGGCCTCCTCTTTGGTCACAGCGGCGGCTAATCATTGAAACAAAAAATTCAATTATTTTTTGAAAACTTTTTTTTGAAGGCATTACTGACCGACGAAACCAATAATAGCCAAAAGGATAACGAATTTCATTTTTATAGCTTTTTTTGTAAAGTATTTAGATATGAGTCTAATATTTGATACAAAATTGTGTTTTCATTAATTTTTTTGAAGCCTTTTATAAGTAAATTATATCATATTTTTGAAAAACTGTATCAATCACTTCAGGTCAGATGTTAGCCTGGATTATATTTGTTTATCAAAATAATTTTTACGAGATATTAATTGCATAATTTCTGGATAATACTAAATGTCATTTGAACTATGATGTGATCAAGGTTACTATTAAGATTAATGGATTGGATTCTATATGAAAGATTTTCTTCATTATATTTAGATCTTGATATCTCTTCAACCTTTTTATTAATGAGATAACAATTGTTTGTCGTTATTGTGAAAATCGATGAGAAAATCACTCCATATGTCTGTCCTTTAAGAACAAAATTTGAGACAACTCTTCAGCTACAGTATGTACTTTAAATATTTTAAATGAGTCTCTAAATAATATCAAGGTACACTAGTTCAAACTGATCTATAGAACTATTTTCAAACCAATTAAAAATCGAATCAAAGTTGAATTCAGAATCAATTTTGCATGTTAATTTTGAAAAAATTAATTGAAGTGAGAGTTTTATTGCTTTAAATTAAATTTTATTTAAAATTTTAACCCAAAACAATGAAATGTTGTTTATGCAGCAGTTGTTGGGGCAGCAGTGCTGGATCCTCTGGGTCCTCCCTCAGCGCGTCTGAGGCTCTCCTCAACTCTATGCTCTAGCATACCCAATCGCTGTTCGAGATGAGCGATCACATCCTCTTTGGTAGCGGTAGTCAGCTCTCCGGCCAACAGTTTGAGGGCTCGTTCCTCAGTCTGAAGAATTCTGGCCTCTTGTGGATGAGTGGTCTTCACTTTCTCGATGTCAGTCTCCAGCCTCGCCTCCAAATCGGTGGCTCTCTTCAGGAGCTCCTCTTTGGTCGGGGGGCAGACTATAGAGCGGAACGAAAAAAGTTTTTATTATCATTTGAATAGATTTTTTTAAATGGCATTACTTACCGACGATACCAATAATAGCCAAAAGGATAATGAATTTCATTGTTTTAAAGCTTTTTGTAAGTCTTTAGAACTGAATCTAAGAGTTTATACAAAAGTTATTTTTCAATGATTTGTGTGAAGCCTTTTATACGTAAATTATATCATATTTTTGAAAAACTGTATCACACTTCAGGTCAAATGTTATTCGGGATTATATTTTTTTTATCAAAATAATTTTTAACAGATATCTATTGCATAATATCTGGATACTGATAAATGACGAATGTCATTCGAACTTTGACGTGAGCATGGTTACTATTAAGATTAATGGATTGAATTCTATACGAAAAACTGTCCTCATTGTATTTAGATCTTGATATCATTTCAACCTTTTATTAATGAGATAACAATTGTTTGTCGTTATTGTGAAAATCGATGAGAAAAACACTCCATATGTCTGTCCTTTAAGAACAAAATTCGAGACAACTCTTTAGCTTTTTATGGATCGACTCAAAGTCTATCTGATCTTTAAATACAAACGAATAAAAAAATGACTTTTATTCCTTGATCTCATTATTAAACATGCTAAATTAGCATCGAGTTTGATTGTTGAATTTAATGTATGATCAAAGATCTATGTTTTTAAAAATTATACGTCAAATATAGAGTTGCCAAACCTACTTGATTATGAAAGAATGGTCATCATGTATATTGAAAAATACTTGATTTATAATTTTGGAATTTGAATAATAAGAGTTACTACTGTAGAATTTAAAAATGTGAGGAAAGTTGTTATTTTTTTTAAAACCGTAATAAAATTAAACTAATATATTTTATTATCCTTAAGAATTTGTTCTAGTTAAAAAGAGTTTTCATTTAAATTGAATAAAAATATTTAAGCCAGAAATTAGCTAATCATGGGATAATTTTTGCTAAACATTAGTTGATATGTCAGGAATTCAAAAAATATACTTGATTATACTTGATTTTCGGGCTAAATTTACTTGATTACTGGAAAATCATTTGTCAACACTAGTCAAATACTTTAAATATTTTAAACGAGTCTTTAAATAATATCAAAGTATACTAGCTCAAACTGATCTATAGAACTATTTTCAAACCAATTAAAAATTGAGACAAAGTTGAATTCAGAATCAACTTTGCATGTTAATTTTGAAAAAATAAATTGAAGTCGAGTTTTATTGCTTTAAATTAAATTTTATTTAAAATTTTAACCGAAAACAATGAAATGTTGTTTATGCAGCAGTTGTTGGGGCAGCAGTGGTGGATCCTCTGGGTCCTCCCTCAGCGCGTCTGATACTCTCATTAACTCTGCGCTCGAGTTCATTCAATCGCTGTTCGAGATGAGCGATCACTTGTTCCCGGGTAGCGGTAGTCAGCTCTCCGGCCAACAGTTTGAGGGCTCGTTCCTCTCCCTGAAGAATTCGGGCCTCAATGGGATGAGTGGCCTTCACTTTCTCGATGTCTGTCTCCAACTTTGCCTCCAAATCGGTGGCTCTCTTGAGGAGCTCCTCTTTGGTCGGGGGGCAGACTATTGATTAACAGAAAAAGTCTTAATTATCGTTTGAATAGATTTTTTGATGGCATTACTTACCGACGAAACCAATAATAGCCAAAAGGATAACAAATTTCATTGTTTTAAAGCTTTTTGTAAAGTCTTAAGAACTGAATCTAAGAGTTTATACAAAAGTTATTTTTCAATGATTTTTGTGAAGCTTTTTATACATAAGTCTTATCCTATTTTTGAGAATATATGTCAGAGATTAGACCGACTTTCACCTGAATTATATTTTCTTATCTAATAATTAGATGTGCCAGATATCTTTTACTTAATAAGTGGATTATTCACAAATAATAGGGTTTTAAAATGATATGAGCAAGATCTATAGAGCTCAATTCTAATTTTTCTAAGTAAATTTAAGAATGATCAATTGGTAAATAAAATGCAATTTTATTGCTTCAAAACATTATATTTTATTTGAAATTTTCACAGAAGAGAGAGAAAAAGGGGAAAGGTTATTTAATAGGCACCAGGTTATTTAAGGGGCAGTGGTGGTGGTGGTTCCCGGTCCGCCTTCAGCTCTCTTGATGCTCTCATCAACTCTCTTCTCGAGCTGATCCAATCGCTGTGCGAGATGAGCGATCACATCAGCCTTGGTAGCGGTAGTCAGTTCTCCAGCCAACAGTTTGAGGGCTCGTTCCTCTCCCTGAAGAATTCGGGCCTCATTGGGATGAGCGGTCTTCACCTTCTCGATGTCTGTCTCCAACTTTGCCTCCAAATCGGTGGCTCTCTTGAGGACCTCCTCTTTGGTCGGGGGGCAGACTATTGAGTGACAGAAAAATAATTTTTAGAAAAAGGTTTCAAAAGTTTTTTAACGGCAATACTGACCGACGAAACCAATAATAGCCAAAAGGATAACGAATTTCATTGTTTTAAAGCTTTTTGTAAGTCTTTAGAACTGAATCTAAGAGTTAATACAAAAGTTGTGATTTCAATGAGTTGTTTGAAACCTTTTATACTTAAATTATATCATGTTTTTGAGAAACTGTATCACATTTTAGACCAGTTTAAGCCTGGATTATACACCTTTATCAAAAATATAGACGTGCCCAGAGATTAATACGTAAGATATGCCAGACAACTCTTAAAAAACCAGACATCAAAAACATAATTGAAGGACAACTTGCACTGTACAAGGGCGTATTTGATATTTGGTTCGATACTTAATTTATAGTTAAAAAGTTTTAAGATAATTCAAAATGGACTGGAAAGGTTTTGTGATTAAAGTTCTAAGTGATAATAAATGACTTTTTTATTACAGAGAAACCTCTAACTAGTCAACCCCTATTTTCCAGGTAAAATGTGTCTTAATCAGAGACTTTTCTTAATGAGAATACCTTTTAAGCCTATGAAAGCATAAGCGGGACTCAAAAACTGTTGACTATTTAGAGGTTTATCTTAATTGGGATCTTGCTTAGTTAGAATATTCTCTGTATATAGTTGTCACTAAAATTGACAATAATTAACAAGGACAATGAGCCAAAATAAAATGTAAAGCATCTTAAGCATTGTATTTTGAACCAAAATTATTCTTTGCTTATATGATGACTTGGAAATAAGTCAGTTCAATTATTTTGGTAAATGACTTAAATTAGTTGCATAATAAAGCAAGATAATTTTAAAACGAAATTAAAACAGGTTTTATTGCTTTAAAAAATTATATTTTATTTGAAATTTTCATTTTCAAGTTAAAAGGAAAGGGTATTTAAGAGTCAGCAGATGAAGACCATCAGAACCCTCCTCCAACTTGTTTGAGTGTCTGCTGAACTCTTTGCTCGATACCATTGAATCGTTGCTCCAGGTCATTGATCACTTGTTGATTGGTCGCTCTTTGCAGTTCTCCGATCAACTGTTTGAGTGCCCGGTTCTCTCCCTCAAGGATTCGGCCCTCATTCGGATGAGTGGTCTGCACTCTCTGGATGTCAGTCTCCAATTTCTGCTCCAAATCGGTGGCTCTCTTAATGAGCTCCTCTTTGCTCTGAGCGGCGACTTATGATTGACATAAAAATCAAATTATTATTAGAAAAACATTTATAGAGATTTTTGACGCCATTACTGACCGACAAAACCAATAATAGCCAAAAGGATAACGAATTTCATTGTTTTATAGCTTTTTTTGTAAGACTTTAGAATTAAATCAAAGAATTGATACAAAAGTTGTGTTTTCAGTGATTTGTTTGTATCCTTTTATACCCAAATTGCTGTCTATTTTTTGAGTGTTTGTGCCACTGTTGAGGTAAAAATTTACCTTTATTATTTTTATTCAAATATTTAAACGTGCCAGACAAATTTTGCAAAACCGGACAACAAAAACAGAATAAAGTGCAAGGGCATAAATATATTCAAAATATGACATGATATTTTCGCTGATACTTCATTAATTATGATATCGTTACATTGTATGTTAATTAATTGTATTGTGATCAAGGTATATTTTTATATATGTTTTTAAATGCATTTGGATACCTTGGTATTAATTAAAACCTTTTCTAATGAGATAAAAGTATATCAATTTATTGTGAAAATAGATATTTTGTGACATTATATCTGAAAAACAATTCTTTTCGAAAAACAATTTGTGAGAAACACTTCAGATGTCTGTCCTCTTGAGTACATAATTCGAGGAGAGTTTTAATCTATTTTTAGATCGACTGGAAATTTATCTGATTATCAAAATCACGTAAACAATAAATCGAAAATTTGCATGATGAAATTCCCAAAGTTATTAGCAAGGTACCGATCAAATATTTTATTTAATAAATTAAATTTGATCCACATTTAGTTTATCATAATTTTAAAACATTTTAAAGAGGTTTGGATCCGTGTAGTCATAAGTGGGATAAGGTTTTCCACTTTTATCAAACTCTACTCGACTTGACTTAAGACTTGATGATAAATAATGAACACACTTCAAATATTATGACCTTTCTTTAACTTTTTGATTTTATAATTCAATCAAACATCTCTTAGAAAGTAAACTAATTTGGATCAAGATAAATTTTTACCGATCAAATATTTTATTTAATTGAAAAAATTAATAAGATTATTTATCAAAGGATTCATCTAATTTTAAGCTGCGGTAGTGGGGGCTGCAGTAGTGGGTGCTGCGGGAGTTCCAGTTCGGCCTTCAATGCGTCGGATCTGTTCGTCAACTCTGTGCTCGACTTCAGACAATCGTCGCTCGAGTGCGGCCACAACGAGGGGGAGTCGGGCGAGAGCTAACTCTCCGGCCAAGAGCTTAAGTTCTCGTTCCTCGACCTGAAGAATCCTGGCTTCAGTCGGATGGGTTGTCCTCACTTTCTCAATCTCAGTCTCCAGTTTGGTCTCAAGAGCGGCGGCTCTCTTCTCCAACTCCTCTTTAGTTGGGGCGGCGCTCACGGCTTCAATACAATGAAGAAATTGTTAGCAAATAATTAATGAATGCATACAATGATAGGACAGACCCACGAATGCAATGACAGCCAAAACGACTAAGAATTTCATTTTTGTTAAGCTTTTGATTGAGTCTTAAAAACTGAATCCAAAATGTATTTCAAAAATAATTGCAAATCGTTTTTATAACAAAAGTCTTAACCATTTTCAAGAGGTTTGGATCCGTTTAGTCGTAAGTGGGGTAAGGTTTTGCACTTTTATCAAACCTTTACTATTGACTTATGACTTGTTAACTGATGAATACTCTTAATAGGTTATGGCTGTCCTCCAACATCTAGATTATAATATGACCTCAACCTACTCTTTAATACGGTGACAAAGTTGCATCAAGATAAAACTTTGAAAAATAAATATAAATAAATTATTCTTTCAATGAGCTAGAATCAAAGATATACTATATTTCAAAATAGAATGTAAAAATAATTCGCTTGGTATTTATACATAACAAGATCAAATTATTTTAATTGTAGGTTATTTTGTCAAATGA
>JAQIXV010001088.1:0-11653 GCA_034700625.1 Tectocepheus velatus
ATTTCCTTTTTTATATTCAAGTTAATTGTTTTTTGTTGAAATGTCACCATGCTTAATTTACTATTTAAAAAGGAAAATTTATTAGCATGATTAGTTTAAAAATATTATTTTGAATCAACTTGTAAAAACTGAAGAAAGGCCTATTCTCAAAAATTATAAATAATATTTTTGAATTAACCTGGATTTTATCAGACAATAAAATTACAGCTTGTTTAATGATAATTTTGTAAACTTGCAACTATTTTGCTGTTAAACTTGAATGCAATGAAAGTTTTTGGAAATTATCTTCTAGTATTGAAATGTGTGACCTCTATTTACATACCTGTCCACTAATTTGACCTAAAAAATCAAATCGAAAGTAGTTTTGAGGCTTTCGGTCAATATTTTCGATTTCCTGTTAAACAACTCGTTTTATGAATCAATTTATTTATTAAATCATTTGTTATTCAAAATCTTTTGTTCAAAAAGTGCTTAATTTTCGAAATTTGAGGAAACAATTGATGTATAATAAAGTCATCTTGTTCAAATTGTTCAAATGACCCGTCTTAGTTTTTATGACCAATCAATTTTGATTTAAAGATTTTTTTTATCTGAAGAGGTCTTTTGACATTAAAAATTGTAATGATTTGAAAACTAGTTTATAGTCAGTCCTCAGTCACTGGGTTTCTGTTCATCACTTTCACCGGAAAACAATTTCTTTGGTCATAAAAACTGTAAAATAGTTTTTCATTAGAAACTGATATTAGAAATTCAATAGTACTTTAAATCTTGGTTCTTTGTTTTGTTATTATGAACAAATTAATTATTTTTGCCATACATTTGTTGTTTCTGAATGTCTATTGTCGAGACTTATCCTGCAATAAGAGCTCTGAGAAGACGGCGGACACAATGTTTGGTTATATGGTTGGGTACGGCAACAACAGTCGGAGCTTTCCTGAAACAACTGAAAAGCTTGGAAAATATTGCAGGTAATTGAAAATTTATTCGATAAATTTACTTGAAATGCAAGAATAATAACTTAATTATTTTTGTACTTGAGTTCACAAATGGCGGACATTAAAGTTCTGGAAAGCTTTACGAAGAGATGCAAAAAGGGTTTACCCAAACAGTTCTTCGCTATAATGATGTACACCATTAAGAATAATATGAACAGAATCTGCAAAAAGGGTTCCAAAAAGGGTCAGGACTTCATTGCTGGGGCTAAATGTTTCAACAAGGCAACTTTCGAACTGGAAAAATGCCATAACGTTATGATAGATCACTTGCAAGGGGTTCAAAACGCAGACGACAAGATGAAGATTCCGTACACGTGTTGGTGAGTTAGTTGTGATTATCCTGGTGAATTTGATTTTAGTCCAGGTGATTTTTTTCAACAGCGAATACTTCAATCTCCGAAAGTGTTTGACAGAAAAGGCGAAGAGTGTCGACATCTGTAGTGAAAAACATTTGGAAACTTTGGACGACTTCGTGGAGTCGACGACATCTAATGCCCTCAACTTCTTCTGCGGTGATTACGCCGACGACAGCGACAAATGTCTCAAATTGGGTAAACCTCCCAACAAGAAGAAGGGACAGAAAAGGACGAAATCAATATCCATAACAATTGCTGAAATTTTCCAGAGTTTTCCCGAACAATAATTGATTGATTGGTATTATTCGAATTGATTTTCATGTAAACCAAGGGCTTAATTATCAGTTTAATTGAATATTTATCTTAATTTAATTTATTTATCTAATTAGTTGTTAATTGAACTGTAATTTCATCTTATCTATTGTATGGGATGCTCAAGGTAATTGTGTGTGTTATATGAGGTCCTGGTTATTTAACTTTTGAAAGTTGTAATTCTTATTAATTAAAGCTTTGATTTTGAAATGATTTGTTGGTTTCGGTATTTCTTGAGGCTATCATCTGATGAAGTGTTGTTCCCAACAAACGTATCACTCATTTGAAAACCTAATAAATTAAATTGAGTTCAATTTTTTTCAATTAAGAATTTATTTTGAAGTCTATCTATTAGTTTAAAAATAATTTTGATCATGGAAAACTAGTCGAACAATTTGGGGCAAAAATTTGGATTCTATCAGATTTTTCTGCAAAAATTCAGTATGGTCATCATGGCATAAATACTTGGTCATCAAGATAAAAATGAGTTAGATGATAAATTGGTGATTTTTACTTTATCACTGGGCTTAGAACTATGTACTTGGCTTTTAGTCTAATGCGCCTTTTTTACAAAGATCAATTTATATAATGTGATCAATTGATAATTGACTGATAATTGGTTCTATTTTTTTCTTTTCTTTAGGAAAAAATTGTTTCATAACATAAAGAGTTACGAAAATATTTTTAAAGCAAATGTTAACCAAGTTTATAATTGATACCGATTTTTAAAATTACAAGGATTTTATTGATTACTTAAATCTCCTATTAACAATTATAATTGGTCAAGGGTGAAGAATGTGATAAACGTTGACTATCATAATGGCTCAGACTTTTGTCTAATCAATTGACTTAAGGAATACAAAAAATCGATTTGTATTTTCGTAAAATTATTGAATAATTAACTTGATTGAAATATAAGCAAGGTGGGGATGTCTTCTTCTGGATGGCCGTCTTGGGTTAAATGGCAGCCCAAACTTTCAACGTTTACGGAGCGCTGGCCAACCCTCCAGCCATTGTTGTTTTTGAGGGAACGCCTGTCTATCCCAAAGCCGGAATGGTTTGAGAAATAATAGAGAGACTGAAAGTCAATGTATTCTATACAACGCCGACAGCCATAAGAACTCTTATGAAACTCTGCGATCATTTCGTCAAATCATATAAAAGGGATTCATTGAAAGTGTTGGAAACGGAGGCCTCGATGTGGTACTGGAGTGTCGTTGGAGAGGGAAAGTGCCCCATAGTCAGCAGCTATTGGCAAATAGAGACTGTAATTAATATTAAATTAGTCTTTTTAATACTGCGAATTATTTTAATCTTGTCAATTTGGAATGCAAACGGCAACTGTTTTTCTAATCATCGAATGAAAAATCTACCTCACATAAAAAAATTCAGTTTTACTAGTTTTGAAGTTTGATTTGTATGAAATTACCAAGGTAGTCCAATGATAACATCCCTTTCTGGTTGCATATCCATGAAACCGAGTTCAGCAACTCTACCTTTCTTTGGCGTAATTCCTGCCTTTTTGGACCCGAATGTTAGAGAACTTGAGGGCGAATGTGAGGGACAATTAGTCTTCGCAAAGCCGTGGCCCGGAATCGCCCGAACCATAGATGGAAAGCACGAGTGGTTTGAAATGACCAAAAGTTTAGCGGATATTACTGGACGGGGGACGGCGTCCGACGTGATTCCGATGGATACTATTAAATCACTTATTGGAGTACAACAATGACAACATTCTACCTAATCTGGTCAACAGCTGAGACCAATACACCTATTTTTGAGACCCGCACTGTCTCTGAAGGAGCTTCAATAACGATGTCTCTGATTTACAAATGAAGGGTTTATCTTGGTATTGTGGCTAGAGCAGACCCTGGCACTATGCCTCAGGGGGTTGAAAATAATTATGTAAAATGCTTATATACTTTATTGTTATTTGCTCATATCTTGAGTAAAGTTGAGATTTCTCATTCACACTGTCTATCAAAATCAATACATGCTCAGTTTGGGTAAGAAATTATGTTGAATAGCAGGCAGAAAGTTTAGGCATAGTGCCGGTCCAAGGGCTAGAGTATCCACAAAATCGTATTTTACTTTCAATAGTTGTAATCCATTTTAATTAAAGCACTGATTTTGAAATGATTGGTTGGTTTTGTGTATGTATTTCTTGAGGCTATCATCAGAGGAGGTGTTGTTCCCTTAAAACTCACTCATTTGAAAACCTAATAAATATAATTGAGTTTATGTTTCGAAATGTTTTTCATAAAAAGTTATTAGTTTTTAACTGAATTTAAGTCGAAAATAAATTTAATTTTTCACTTTATTTCAGAATTGTTTTTGACGTCTGTCTCTCATTTTGAAAACATTTAGACTCTTTTGACTCTTTTGACTCCTGGATAACTAATTATTGATTAGAAACCAAACTTTTAGCTAATTTTTCCGTGTTTACTCTGTGAAAATTTATTAAACTTTTCACCTTGCTCTACTTGATGATAGAAATAACGTATTTTATATTGTAGATTCAGCTAGATCTTTTTATTTTTCAATTTGAATTGTTTACTAAGCATTTTGTTTTTATTGATCTTAATAAGTTGTACGCTTCACATGGCATAAATATCTGCATTAATGAGCAAGATCAACATTGATTGGCTGATAATTGGGTGAAAGAAATCGAAATTTTCTGTTTAAAAATTGATTGGGAATATTAATTACAGTGAAATAATTGAGTATTGCCTAATTTATTCCTTTTTTAATTTTGCATGCTAATTAATTTTGACAATTCATATGAGTTGCTAGTTACCCGATAAAAGTTGTATCTTAAAATTGAATTACAATGACCAAGGTAGACATTTATGCAAATTAATAAAGTGATTATTATCAAGAAGATTTTGAGTGAACTAGTTAAGATTTTTTTGTTAAAAGTGGTCTAAAACCATTAGGTTTTTAACTATTGCGTGTTTGCGTGACCAAGAACCCAATTCAAATTGGACCATGGATGTTCTGATCTTAATTCTTCTTATTTGTTAAGAAAAATTATTTCATAATAACCAAGACTTGCGAAAAGCTTTATTCGAATGTCAACCAGATATTAAATTAATCCTTGTTTTTAAGATTAAAATATTTATGGTCAATTTAATAGTCTTAGCTTTTTGTTTAACACTTCCACGACCAATTGTGATTGCTCCAGGGTGAAGAACGGGATTTGTGGTGGCCATAATGGCTCACGACTATTGGGATAATGAATTTCTTAATCCTTAAGGCATTGAAGGCATTCAAAAACAATCGATTTGTAATTTTTCAATAAAATTGTTGAATAATTAATATAATTATCTGATAAGCAAGGTGTTTCAATTTTTCGCATGCACAAAAATCTTGATTTTTTAAATTTTAAATGAATTTATAATTCCACGAAATGAGAGAGGCCATTCAATTCAAACGTAAGGATATGAGAAAGTAAATTTTTGAAATTGATTTTTTAAAAAAAATTTCCTTGATAATTTATATTAATGATAAATGTATAATTGTTTATAGGGGAATTCTCACATATATTAATTTAATCACGATTATCATTTTATTTATGATTAGGATATCCTTGATCATCATAATGACCAGGAAAGTTTTTCATTCAATTGAAAAAAAAATAATAAAAATCCAATTAAACATATATTTTGTATTTTCAACAGAAATATTGTTTTTGTATTTTATTTCATGACTTTTAGCCAAGGATTGGGTCAGAGCTATGATCTATCAAATCGTAATTACAGTCGAATTGCTTAATAAATTGAATGTAAAACAAATCATTGAATACCGACCCCCTTCTGATTGGGAAAAGTCAGTTAATCCCTCCTTTGGCTATAATGTTGTGTTCATTATTGTCAAGGGTTTGAATATCAGGTTCATTTGATTTTTGTTTTTCTGTATAAATCACTTTTTGACAATTTATTGATGGATTGTTAGCTTTTATGTAGAGCTTTGCGTTCAGTCATAGTTTGTCTTTAATTGATATAACATTTTGTATTGATTTCCATATCAGGTATGCAATAGTTTTGTAACTTTTTTTCCTTTCGTAAGCTCTTGATCAGTTTGAATTGCAATTGATCAAGTTTGTTTTTATGAAATTTTGCAATTTCTCTTCATCAAGCAATTAAAGTTGATTTATCAAAAATTTCAACTTGATGTTTTTCAATTGAGAAAATTTTAATCAATTAGATGTTATTGTGATAAGTGTTGAAATTTGATTGTTTCTTGCAATTTATTTTTGTGTGAAAGTTTGAAAGGGTATATTTTTATTCAATTCTATTGTTATCTTGACTTTAATAATATTAACATCTCCTCGACTGTCGAGTCTAGACATATGATTATCGAAATTGAATAATGATTTTTTGATAATTACTCAAATTTTACGACAATTTGAAAAAAATCCATTTTTATCTTTTTATTCAACAAGTTCAAACCCTTACTGATAGGGCCTTTCCTCTAATTATATTTGAAAAATTGTTTGTCTTTAAAAACAATTGTTAAACCATTGACTGCTTTGACAACGACTTTGAAAAAAGTGATAAATGTTTGTAAACTATTCATAAGATTGCTATTTAAAGCTGATTTCTGTTACTATTAATACATGTATTATATAAAGTTGTGCTAAAATAAAGTAACCTCAAATATTCTTTATTCAAACAATCTATTTTTACCTTGCTAGATGACAAACTTTTAAACATGATTATCGCGTCAAACGGACAGGTTTTCCACCCGAGCGACGAGTTCTGCAAAGGGTCTCATATTTCATCTCTTGAGGAATACCAACGAATGTATAAGAAGTCGATCGAAGACCCGGAACTCTTTTGGACGGATATCGCAAAACAGTTTTATTGGAAGAATTGGTCGAAAGATATTCTGTCCTTTAATTTTGATATAAGTAGAGGACCGGTGTTTGTCAAGTGGATGGACAGCGCTCTGACTAATATGTGTTATAATGTCGTCGATAGAGTGGTTGACAAAGGATTGGGTGATCGCATCGCTTACTACTGGTGTGTATGGAATAATCTAGTTGTTTTTTGTGAGTTTGCTTGTTTTAATTAGGGAGGGTAATGATGGGGTGACCAAAAAGCAGATAACTTATTCTGAGTTGAAACGAGAGGTCTGTAAGTTCTCTAATGGACTGAAAAGTCTGGGCATCAAAAGAGGGGACAGAATAGCGCTCTATATGTCTGTATCTATTGATTTGGTTGTGGCAATGCTGTCCTGTGCTCGAATTGGTGCCATTCATTCTGTTGTGGTAGGTGCTAGGTCACTCATAATAAAGTTAGATGAAGAAATTGCTAAATTTATTGATAGTTCGCTGGATTTTCGGCTGAAGCCCTGGCGGACAGAATAATTGACGCCAACTGTTCTCTTCTGATCTCGTCTAATGGCTCCTTTAGGGGAAACAAATTGATCCAGCTCAAATTTATTGCTGACTCTGCTCTTGCTATTTGTAGGAATAGGTGATTATCTTATTGCAGGTTAAGATTTTTTTTCAATTTAATATTTTTGTTTGAATGAAGAGGACATCAAATCCGTTACAATATTGTGAATAAACACTTGAACCTGTGCTCAGAACAAACAGATGAGAACAACAACTCTCTCATTGATTGGGATCCAGAGGTCGACATCTATTGGGACGATATCATCAAAAATATGAGCGATTCGTGTGAACCGGTTTGGCTCAACGCAGAGGACCCGCTTTTCATATTGTACACCAGGTTTGAATTATTTGGTTATTTCTAGAACTCCTAATGATCTTGTTCCTAATTGTTTATAGTGGTAGTACTGGGAAACCAAAGGGTGTTGTTCACACTATCGGTGGTTATCTACTTCACTCCTACCTTTCCTTTAAGTATGTGTTTGACTACACGGATGGGGACGTCTTCTTCTCGACGGCAGACTTGGGTTGGATGGCGGCTCACACTTTCAACGTTTACGGAGCTCTGGCCAACGCAGCATCCATTGTCCTGTTTGAGGGAACGCCTATTTATCCCAACGCCGGAAGGGTTTGGGAAATAATAGAGAGACTGAAAGTCAATGTATTCTATACGGCGCCGACAGCCATAAGAACTCTTATGAAATTCGGCCACCATTTCGTCAAATCATATAAAAGGGATTCACTGAAAGTATTGGGAACGGCCGGAGAGCCTATCAATCCCGAGGCCTGGATGTGGTACTGGAGTGTCGTCGGAGAGGGAAAGTGTCCAATTGTTGACACCTATTGGCAAACAGAAACTGTAATTGAATTTAAATTCATCTTTTTTTATACTCCAATTTTTTTAAGCTTTTAAATTGGGCGTCTCAAAAATGAAATCTATTTTGATAACCAAGATCACTTTTAAATTTTAATTCATTTAATTTTTTTTATTTTGATTTGTCTAAAATACACAGGGTGGTCCAATGATAACATCCCTCCCTGGTTGCACACCCATGAAACCGGGTTCTGCAACTCTACCCTTCTTTGGCGTAATTCCTGCCGTTTTGGATCCGAATGGGAGAGAACTTGAGGGCGAATGTGAGGGACAATTAGTCTTCACAAAGCCGTGGCCCGGAATCGCCCGAACTATAGATGGAAAGCACGAGTGGTTTGAAATGACTTACTTTCATAAGTTTAGAGGATATTACTCGACGGGGGACGGCGTCAGACGTGACTCCGATGGATACTATTGGATCACTGGAAGAAGTGACGACACTCTCAACGTTTCCGGTCATCTGTTGTCCACCGCTGAGATCGAGACGGCTATTGTCGAGCACCGGGCGGTCGCCGAAGCGGCTGCTGTTTCAGCCCCTCATTCAGTCAAAGGAGAAGTTCTCTACGTTTTTGTTGTTTTGAATAATGAGTTCCAGTTTTCAAATGATCTGGAAATGGATATCAAATTGAGAGGTTTATTATTAACTAATAATTATGGTGTTTTATAGGTTTCATCTTGTTTTTTTCAGCAAGGGAAAAAATTGGAGCCCACGCACAGCCCGATTTCATCCATCCGGTCAGTGGTCTACCAAAGACTAAGTCTGGAAAAGTTATGCGAAGAATACTCTATAAGATTGTTAGGAATGACTGCGAATTGGGCGACACCTCAACAATGGCAGACGAGACTGTTCTCGAAGAACTCTTTCAGAAAATTGTGACCAGATGTTGACCATGCTCATTCAAAATTTCCCATTAAATTCTTATATAATTGCTTTGTTTTTAACCGAAATCTATATTATAATCGAAATGTTTTTCACTTTTTTGTGAATTTGTTTTCAATAGTTAATTGATTTTGAATTTCTCATAAATGGTTTGTTTATATGAAAATATGCTTGCATAATTAATATATTGAATGATTAAGATCCTCCAGAAATGATATATTAAGTGCGAAATTTGATGCAACCATTGATTTGCATTAATAAAGTCATTTATGAAAAATATGTTTTGATTTTATTCATTAAATCATCTGATTATAGCTCTAGTAAAAAATATTATTGGATAAATTGAATTAATCATGTTTATTGAACTGAATTCACACGATCAATCATCTTTTGCTGTCAAAATTGAATTGATATTTATTTCTCTGAATGTCATCAAAATTCATTCAAGTCATGATGCATTGCGAAATCTGGAAAACCCGTCCAATTGACCTTGCTCAAATTGAATTCTATCTGTGATTGAACTTTTCATTGATGTACAATTAACTTGGTCATTTGATGGGTCATTGGGGCTAGAGTTTTGTAGGTCAGTGGATCTTAAAATTATTTAAATTTTTGAGTCTTTTGTTGATTTGTTGGAAAGGGTTCAACACTTTTAAAAATAGTGTTGTTTTTCCTGAAGAAAGTGATTCATTAATTCTGTTTTTGCAATCTAAGAGCTCAGGGCTAATAAATAGACTTAATTAATTGACAATTTAATAACAGTGTGTTTAAGTTTCAATGTCAAATCAATCAGGATTCATTTGTTTTTGAATAATTCATAGTTATTTATTTTTCCCGAATTATTTGAGTTCTATATAAGTGGAGTGAACTCTCCCTCCGAATAGACAGTGATTTTGTGTTTCTCTTTTCGGTTAAAAAATTTTTTTCAATAAAAAGATGAAAACATTTGAAACAATGAATAAAGGATTCAAATACAGTGCAAACAGAAGAAGTTCTGTCGGTCTTCTCGATGACAATGAACTGAAACAACACTATCTAAACAGAAAATTTTACCTGAGTAAGTTTTATTCTAAAATCACCTTTATTTGAAATCAAACAGGGCAAATATTGTTTAGGTATTTGTAAGAAGAAAGTTGCAGGTTTTCAATTAATAAAATGTCTTTTTTCAAAATTTCTGAATAAGTTTCATATAATTCGAAATAATTATTCCTCTGATTAATAATTTTTGTAATAATTTGAAATTTTTTTTATTCATTTGTTTAATTAATTTTTAAATACTGTTTAGTCATAAATGAGTGCGAAATCCGAAAGTATGGCCGAAAATATCCGTTACCACCGCTGGAGACGTCGTTCCCATTTAAACGCAACCCATTGGACAGAAACCCAAAAACCCGGGAATGGATTGAATGGAACTTTGAGTCAAGTCTTATGTCTCGGGAAAAGTTCACAAAATTCGAGGGAACCACTATTTTCTCCGCATATTTCTACCCATTCTGTGCTGATATAACCAGATATGAAAATCTGGTTAAGTATATGATCCAGTTCTTCGTCTTTGACGATCACACTGAGGCTGATTGGGGGGATGTCCACAGAAATAAGGAGGAGTCCCTCAAAATCTGGGGACAGTTCGGTCAGATGCTCAAGAAATTGGTCGTTGAACAGCACATCCCTCCCAATAATTGGAAGCCTTATGTGTTGGCCATGTATTCCGTGTTCGACAATATCCTGAGCCGTTATAATGACGTTCAGAAATACAGATGTATCGATGGTTGGATGAATTACATGCAAGGTAATATTGAAGAGACAGAGGCTATTCACAACGGAGTGGCGTTTACTGATATCAGCCAGATGATCAAGGTAATATTTTTGTGATTGAACTTATTTAATGGAGTTTTTCTAATCTCGATCTTCATTTTATTGCAGATTAGGATTAAGTCGATTGGTTTCCGGCCTTCCGTCCAATTCATCGAATACGCGGACGACCTGTTCGTTCCCGAAGAGGACTGGAATGACTCGCGAATGCAGTCCCTCTTCGATATGATGTCAGAGATATTTGTTTTTGTAAACGACTTCTTCTCCTTCGAGAAGGAAGTCATTCAACTGAACGGAGATTTGAGTCAAATGTTTAATTTAGTGGCACTTATCTCACGACTCGATGACATCCCCATCAGTAGTGCTCTCGAAAAGCTCGCGGATATGATCCGGGATATGGAGACCAGGATAAGAATCGCTGAAAATATTTTACTCAATGACCCGAATGTCAGTGAAGTGACGAAGACTTTTATCGAAAAAATGAATTACTTTATCGGCGCTAACCATAAGGTGAGTACTGTTTTGGACAGATATAACAAATTCGTTGAATGAGTTATTTTGTGCTCTTATTTAAATACTTGTTAACATCAATTCAAATATAATGTAAATAGAGTTTTATTTTTCATAAAATGGTTTTGATTTTAATTTAATATCTAAAATTTTAATAATATTTGCTTGTCCTTAATTAAAATCAAATTTTTACTTGCTCAAAGAAATGCAATGCTCATTATATATAAATATGAAAACTGTAAATAACTTCATGTGATTTGCTGGATAAAATGATTAAAGTTTAAAACTGTTAATTGGAAATCATTTTTACATAAATCGATTTAAAACTGTTAAATTAAATTTGAGTTCAGAAGAATCATTTTTGAATGCTTATTTTGTCATAGCAAAAAGCTCTAGCACTAGATCGATTGATGGGCTTTGGTTTCAGCTTTACTTTTGCGCACTCAATGCCAAACATCAAGATTGAGATCAGAGTAAAAATGAGATAAACAAAAAATATTCCTTTGAATTGAGATA
>JAQIXV010001089.1:0-11653 GCA_034700625.1 Tectocepheus velatus
ACGTCAATAGAGAAGCCAAACGTGTTGTGCATCGATGAGCCCACCTCTGGTCTCGACAGTAATGCCGCAGAAATTGTGAGTAGTTTTAAATTATTTTTCAGAGAATTTTTCATTGTTTCGAAGAACAGGTAGTCAAGTGTTTAAAGGATGTGTCCGTTGGGCACAACATAGCAGTGATGGCGAGCATTCATCAGCCAAACAGTGGTATTGTCTGTCAATTCGACAAATTGTATGTTTTGGCCAAAGAAGGCATTTGTGTTTATGAGGGACCACCACATCATCTGGACTTCTATCTGAGTAGAGCTCAGATACCCGTTGAATACCAGACACCACACGAAGAGCTCATCAAAATCTGTTCCACAGGCGACGGAACAGCTCAGAGATTATCCAAGATTAATATCACACACAAATGGCTGGAAATCAAGTTCAGAGCCATTCATGAGGGACGGCTATCTTCAGGAGGAATACCTCAAAAGAGCGTTGGTTTCAATTTGAGTCACTTCTGGTTTCTATTGGAGCGGACAATGATCTACACATTCAGTTCCCAATGGAAGGCAATGGCCATACAATTCCTTCTCTACTTAAGTCTGGCCATATTTGTGCCCTTTTTCTTCAGCAAACAAATCGGGGAACCGGACGGGTGTCGGAGTTTTGAAATGTTTTTAAACGAGAGTTGTTTTAAATCGGTTCTGAGGGAAGAGTCACTTCTCCTCCAAAACCAAAGATTTATTTTCTTTAATATAATTTGCATTCAATTTCTTATGACTGTCGGCACTGTTCTGGTCTTCACCAACGAAGTCAGTGTCTTCTTCAACGAGCAACGCAATGGTGATAAATTGACCTTGCACATATGTTCACATAAATTGACATACCCTCAAATTACAGGCTGGTATAGCACAGGGTCTTATTTCTGGGCGAAGACTGTTGTGGAGCTGCCGTTGTGTCTATTGATTACGTTTTTCTATTGTCTTCTGATTTATATCCAAAGCAATCAAATCAATGAACTCTTCAGACAATTGGGTTTCTTATCAGTACTTATCGCCGGTTCGCTCATAGCTCAGGGCAATGGGTTCGCTGTGGGGACGGCCGCCAACACCAATGATAAACTAGCCATCAGTTTGGCTGTTGGCTCTTATTTGTACATGGTGCTTCTCTGTGGTTTCTTTGCCCCTATCAATGAACTGCCCAAGGGCATCAGGTGGATATGTCACCTTGCTTATGTTAAGCAGTCATACGAAATGATTATTTACCTTCTCTATGGATTTCAACGTTGCCCTGAAGGACAGGTACCTCTAACTCTGCTCATGACGGACATAGACGACCAAGATCAATTCTGGGTCAACGCGGTGATACTGGTGTGCCAGGTTATTTTCTTCAGATTAGTTGCCCTGTTCACTATGCTATTGAAAGCTAACAGCCAGAAAATAGCCAGATTAGCTGGCTCATTGAAAAATAAGAAAAACATTTGAACTAGAAAATAATATAAATGATTTTTTCAGCTGATATTTTTTTCACAACAAGATAAGATAATTAACACTTAAATATTTTAATGGATTTATCAAGGGTAATTGATTTTATTGAATGGGTGGGCGCCGGGAGAGAGAGAGAGAACCTGTTTTTTATTTATAAAAATATGAAATTATTTTTGTTTTGTTTTTATTCTTGTTTTTGATTTCAATTTTTTGTAAACTAAAGACTGTTTTCGAATAAATTATATTATATTTGAGTAAAGTATCAATAAATCACTTTTGGTTTTGTGGTAAAAATTCCAGAAATTTTGATCTAGGTTAAGATGTTCTATACTATTTGGCAAATAGTATTTGCCCATACTCATTTTTCATTAAATAATAGCTAAAATTGTCCTTGGCTCAATTTAATAATTATAATACATAATTAGATTTGTTTTCCATTTTTGTGTGTTTTGAGCAAGTTAATTTTTATAAAAATTGCTCAAGGAAAGATTTTTGACTAGAATATCTCAAGAACGTGCGATTTGAATAGAATTCTGAAAAAAATTGAGAATTGAGAACAAAAAATATGACCTTAACTCAAATAAGTCTTAATTTCAATCAAGAAAAAATTGATTTGATTTGAGACATATTCAGGAAAGTTATTAACAAAAAAAAATAACAAAACAACAAAAAAAAACTAAAAATAAAATATCTTTTAATTTAATCACAAGTTTTTTGTGCACTAATCGATTCTCGTAGCGAACGGACCATTTGTTTTGAGACGTAACCCAACCCTCAAATAAAAAGTTGATTTGGATTTTGCCTTAATTTGAAACCAAAATCAGTTTAATTAATTCAAATTGAGTTCAAAATACTTATTAAAGACATTTATCAATGGTTTTGATTCGTTGAGGAAAGTCTTAATTTGAATAATACTTTAAAAACTAATTTCACACAAAATTCTCTTTCAATAGATTTATGTCTTATCCCATGAAAAGTGTTTAATAAAAAAAATATTTAGTTTTTTAATTGAATTCAAAATATTTATTCAAATAACTAATGATTTCATTACTTAAGCCTAATGTCATCGGAACGACAGCTCAGTTAATAGCCGTTGCGGTACTTATACTGAGGAATGCCTACAGACATGAATCTATTGAGACTAATGAAGAGCTATTGACAAATGTTTACGACTATATTGTTGTCGGAAGTGGTAGTTCTGGTGCTATAGTGGCCGCCAGACTTGCAGACAATGGCAAGACTCGAGTGATTCTTCTGGAAGCTGGCGGTCCCTCAGGTCTGGCCACTGATATTCCCGCTCAGGCGACAACTGGTCAGCACTTCTACTCTCAGTACGACTGGAACTACACAATGGAACAGCAGTTTGTCGGCCGTGCCTTCGAAAACGGGCGCATACCTGAGACCAGGGGTTTCGTAATCGGCGGCACCGGTTCTATAAACACAATGGTATTGAAAGACAATTTTTTTATTGGATAAACATTTTTCATGTCTTTCCCCTAAAGATCTTCAACAGAGGGAACCGTCGAGACTACGACACGTGGGCTCAACATTACGGCGCCGTCGGATGGAGTTTCGCCGATGTTATGCCTTTCTTCAATAGATGGGAAGGGAATAGAGACCCGAAAATAGTTGGTCAGAGTCCCGGATGGCATGGAACTAAAGGTCCGGTTGGGGTCACGTCGTGGGCAACGCCCGACCCCATAATGATTCTGAACCAGAAGGCAATCAATGATGAGGCGGGTATTCCCAACACAGACATCAACGGTCCCAACCAAGTGGGCACTCAAATAGCTCAGGCCTTCCACGACCTGAATGGTCTTCGTTCGAGTGCTGCCAATTCATACATAGATCCGAACCCTTTCCCACATAACCTCCATATACTGACCGGAGCTCTCGTCACGAAAGTTATATTAGAGGGCAAGAGAGCGGTCGGTGTCCTCTTCGAGCGAAAGGGAAAGACATATCAAGTGATGGCCGCTAAAGAAGTCATTCTGAGCGCTGGTAAATATTTTTTAAAAACTTACGCTTGCTAAATTTGAAATGAACTTGCTCATAAGGTCCCTTCAATTCGCCAAAACTACTGATGCTATCCGGAATCGGACCAAGGGAACACCTAGAACAGTTGCACATCCCCGTGGTTAAAGATTTACCAGTCGGGAACAACTTGATGAACCACCCAGGTGTTAATATCAATTTCATAATAAAAGACGAGAGCGCACGCAAGTTGATAAACATCCCTGGTCGCACGGATGTCGGCCAGTTATACCAGTATCTGACAACTGGCACCGGCCCTCTCGCCCAGCACTATAGGTCTGTGACATACCTGAGCTCACCGACCAATCCGGACAAGGACTGGCCTAACATCGACTGGGAGGTAGCCTTCTATCAGTTCCCATCGAATTTGTCGGACTTCAGACAATTCCGGTTCGGGGAGAGGCGTCACGAGTGGGCGCAGTTCCTCAGCAACTATCTTGGTCGTTTCTATATGTTTACCCACCCGATCGTACAGCGCGTGCGCAGCAGGGGTTACGTACGGCTGGCCTCAGCCGATCCGCACACACCGCCGATAATTAACCCCAACTTCTTGAGAGATCCACGAGATTATGAAGACCTCGTTTATATCATCAAATATGTCTACAGATTCTATGAGTTGTCGTCAATGGCACAGCACTTCGAACCGCTCCGACCCATCCCTGGGTGTAGTTTCTGTCCGAAACAGCGATACGTTTATGAATGCGATTCGTATATCAATTGCGTTATAGAACAGGAAACGTATGGCTCGTATCACGCGGTCGGCTCCAACCGTATGGGCGCCGCCGAAAGGGCCGACACTGTTGTCGACCCCTACCTCAGGGTCAAAGGTATCGATGGGCTGAGGGTTTGCGACTCCTCTATAATACCTCTTCTGATGAACTCTAATACGAACGCCGCCTCACTTATGATCGGCGAGAAGTGCGCCCAACTGGTCAAGGATGAGCAAGGTAAAACGTACCTAGGCTAAATTCGATTGGGCAAGTTTGGTCTTGTGACATTTTACATTATAACCTTGTTGATTAAGGAATTTAAAATGTGAAAAAATAATCATTAAAATTTTTTAAGTTATTTATTCTTGTTTGTTTTTTATATTAATAATTTTTTTCTATCAATGGTCAAATAAAATTTATCCTTGATCAAATATGTCAAAAGAAATGAGTCCAATAATTTATTGGCAAATAAATGTCTTTTTAATCGATCACTTGAGTCGTGTTTTTTTCATTTTTATTTCAAAAAAAAAATGTTTTTTTTTTGATTAATTTTATTGAGTTTTCATATCAAGGGGTAAGTGATTAATGGATTAACTTTAATGACAATAATAGGAGTAATTACTAATACAGTGGAGACCTAATTGACGTTATGTCACATAAAAGTTGTTAACATTTTCTCTACAATTGATTAGATATGAGAGAAAAACATTGAAAATAATTCTTTGCTTAAAGATATAACCAGGGTATTGAAAAAAATTAAGCAAACCCTTATCTTGTTTAATCAAGGATCTAAAGGACCCACAGGACAATAGTCTGGGGGTGTGACAGTATCAAGGTAAAAGGTACTAGCACAAACAAATGGTTTTGATAACAGTGCAAAGGGTTTAAAAAAAGATAAAAACTTATTCTGAGCTATAGTACAGACGTCTATAAAAATGTTTATTTTGTTCACAATTTTTATCAAATATTTTTGCCATCAGTTGAGACACAAGTCTGAAGAATGACTGTCCCCTCAAACAGGGGGTTGTGTTTCAAATTCAAAAGGGTTTTAGAGTTTATATCACTACTGAATGTCGAGCCCTTCATATTCTTCCACATAATTAATAGTAGTCTTAAGAAAGTACCGACGGATCAGTTAATTCAGGACAAGATATGTCTCTTCGAATACCACCTGAAGGCAGACTATTGTCTGGATTTACCGAAAATGAGTGCCGAAGAGGACGTCCTCAACAAGAAGTCAACCATTTTGGCGGAACTCACAGAATATTCTTTGTATACAACATTGATATCAACGGTTCCGATGCTTTTGGCCTCACTATTGGTCGGCTCCTGGACTGACAAATACGTGTCGGCAAAGAAGGCTCTGTTAATAGCCGGCGCCGTCACCGGTATAGTTGAGTCACTCATACTTCTCGGGAATGTCTACTTTTATTCTTATCGTAAGACTAAACGCATTGAAAAAAATAAACAAGGTAGTTGGAATTGAAAAATTAATATTTTAGCCGCACAATTTGTCTTGCTCAATCTAATACCAAGCTGTTTGGTGGGGGGACAGTTGGCTATATACACAGCATTTTGGTCGTATATAGCGTCGACAACGCCACCAAGGTACAGGGCTATGAGAATGTTGGTAGCTGAAGTTGTTGTCTTCACAGGTAATCAAACACCTAGCTTGTTTCCTATTCTAAAATGAAGCCTGATCTTTTTTTTCTATGCTAGGATCCCCTATCGGCTCATATATCGGTGGAAAGTTGCTCAACCTAGACCCCCTGATGAAGCACGGTCAATTGTATAATTATACCCTGGTGTTCACTATAGGAGGCGCCGCGAATCTCATTGCACTCATTTGGGTCTTAATTAGAGTCAACGAAAAGAAAGACATAAAAGAGTTTAAGAATAGGTTTCACATTAGAGACGACTCCGGGCGGACAGTCGACTGCGAGAAACAAAAACAATTCGATGACAATAAACATATCCATCCGTTGAGACTGTTGTTGAGTTTGGGAAATGTCAAGGATATGATAAGGACCTGTTGTAAGCCAAGAGCAAATTATGTTAGGCTACAGATCTGGATGCTATTTTTGACCATGCTGTGTTATATGGTCGCACACAATGGGAGCCACGCCTTCCTCTACCCGTTCTGTGAGAAGATATATAAATGGAATTCCGAGACCTACAGCAGTGCCAGCGCTATGGGGAACGCCATCAACGCTATGTCCACTTTAATCTTGGCCCCGATCCTGATCAAGGTAGTTTGAAAAAAATGTTCATGTTTATTAAATTATGCTTAAATAAGGACCGGTATTCAGTTTTTTATTTGTTCTTGTACATTGCACAACAGGGAAAGCACATTCTTTAGATAAGAATTCTTTTTTAACCTAGTTTAATTTGTTTTTAATAACCAAACTATGAAATTATAATTATAGTGTAAAGGAGATAATGGCTGTCCTTTTTATTCTGTGCTTTTTTCGTTGATTTTTATCCCAAATATTTAGATAATGAAAGTTAAGGACACGACTCTATCCCTCATCGGTCTGACCGCTTACTTCACTCAGAATATGATTAGAGGACTGGTTCTCACGGAACAGGGCTTTTATATATCACTACTGCCCGGAGCTCTCGGCTCTATCACATCGGTAGGGATTAGGACCCACTTCTCAAAGATAGTCGAACCCAAAGAGTTGGGGAAAGTATTCAGTTTGATGTCAGCCATTGACTCGTTGGCGCCGCTCATGTCGTCCGCGGTTTTCACTAATGTGTTCAAACAGACGATGGATACCCTCCCGGGCCTCTCATTCCTGATTATATGCGTAATGTTATTAATACCGTATTTCGTCACCTTTTGGATCGATTTGTATACAGTTTTACCCAATTCTAGTGTAAATCAATGCAAAGAAATCAATAATAATATCAAATATAATATAAAAATGTAAATAAATTTTGAGGAAATCTCAGCAAAAAAAGGAACAATTTTTTGTTGAATTTTTGTTGAATTTCTTTTCGCAATAAACTATCAAATATTTCTCTGCGTTTGGAAATAAGGGTCAATTATTTTGTTTGTGAAATACCTTGCAATCGATTAAAGTATTTATGAAAATTGATTTGAAAAAACTTGTTATTAAAAATTGGATTAGGATTTAGTTTGGCAAAGAAAAATATTAACCCTTGATCAAATTTATAGATTATTGGGAAATTGACTGATTAAATGCTGATTTATTTTTTACCCTGCTTCTGTATTTTGCTAGTACTTGTAATCAGTGATTTATCGGATAATATAGAGGAAAATTGATTAAACTAAGGAATTCCTATGAGTTTAAAAACAAACTGTAATTTTTTGATCAAGTAATAGAATTAATGCTGAATTTAACTCTAAGGTAATATTTATTGGCCATTTCAAACTGGCTTCTTTCAAGCTCATTTTTAATACATTCCATTTAAAATCTTTTGAATCAAAATTGAACTTGATAACTATTATTTAACTCAATGATAACTTAATACTAAACAATTGAAAATTAGAGACAATCAAAAGTACCTAAACCTGCGAACATTATTTCAAGATTGATAATAATTATCAGTATATCAGGTGATGATTGAACTCGCAATTGTTTACACGTGTGCATGCATGCAAATTTATCAAGATCATTAATACTGGGTCATTCATTTGAAATAAACTTTAGTAACACGCAAGGTAAATTAGCATTTTCCTCGATTCCCTCGAATTGATTATAAAATTTAATTAACAAGCTCCTTCTCAATTGAAAACTTGGCCACACAGACAGCACAATACCTGGATGTTTTTGCCAACAAAATAACCTAGTTGCAATAATAGATTAGTTTCCCCAAACAAATAGATTAATATATCAATTGATTTAATATCAGATAAGAGACTGAAAACTACATTCAATTGTCTTTTATATCGCAAAACAATTTAATAGAAATACTATTTAATAGTTTTCCGACAAAACTATTAAATAGTTATATATTGTTATGAATTTGTTTACGTCTAACCCATAACTCATTTGACTGTTTCGTAGCTCAGCATAAAATTTATCAATAATTATGGGAGGGATGACTGTTCACAAGTTTTTCCATAAAGTCAAGAGAATATTCGAGTTCCTATCACTTTTAAATGTTGAGCCTTACATCTTTTTCTTGATGATAACGTACATGATAAAAACTGTGCCTCAATCCCAGCTGATCCAGGACAAAATATGTCTTAATAGGTTTCACATGAACTCAACCTATTGTCTAAATCTGCCCCAAATGACACCCGAAGAGGACATCTTCAACGTTAAGACACAGATCCTCAAAGAAGTGACAAAATATTCTTTGTATTCAAATTTGATCGGAACTATACCCACACTTTTGGGCACACTTTTGGTCGGCTCCTGGATTGACAAATACAGGGCCGCAAAGAAGGTGTTGATGATAACCAGTGCCCTCTCCGGCATTATGGAGTGCCTCATATCGATAGCAAACATCTATTATTACGATATTTGTAATCAATTTTTTTTACTAATCAATTGATTAATTAATTCATATTTTTGTTTCCATGACTTTAGCTGAAAAGTGGTTCTTGCTGACAATTTTACCAAGTTTCCTTTCCGGTGGTTTCCTATCGTCTTTCACGGCATTCTGGGCCTACATCTCATCGACAACCCCCTCTAAATTACGAGCAATTAGAATGTTGGTAGCTGAAATAGTCCTTTTTATAGGTCAATTTTTTCTAAACTACCTTGTTCAAATTATGGTATGATAATATGTAAATTATATGATCTAGGCATACCAATTGGCACCTACTTTGGTGGGAAAATTCTCAATTCCAGCCCAATGATGAAGCATGGCCAGTTGCACAACTATACCCTGGTGTATATCGTGAGCGCGGCTATAAATATGATATCTCTTATATGGGTTTTGGTTCGGGTCAACGAAAAGAGGGATTCCCGAGAATTCAAGAAACGGTTCAGCAGTAGTAGTGCTAACAATATTGAGATGAAGCCGAGGGGACGGGTAGTCAATGAAATGCAGAAGCAGTTCGACGACAACAAACACATCAATCCTTTGAGACTTTTATTCAGTTTCCGTAACATTACGGATATGGTCCGCACCTGTTGTAAGCCAAGAGCCAATTACGTTAGGCTACAGATCTGGCTACTATTTTTGACCATGCTCTGCTATATTATGGTTCACATGGGGTCCGGTGTCTTCCTCTTCCCTTTTGTCGAGAGGGTCTACGGCTGGGGTTCTGAAGTTTACAGCAATGCCTCGGCTATTGGTAATGTGATTAACGCCTTGAGCACACTTATGGTGGCGCCCGTTCTTATCAAGGTAACTTGTCTGGGTCTTATCGGTCAATTTGATGAAAGGCCAGTCCATTGACATAATTTAGAGGCCAATAAACTGGACAGTTATCTATCGAGGGTTAAGAGTCTATGCGTTTAAATGTTTTTCTATCGAACTCATGACAGGAACGGGTGTTTATGGGTTAGCGTTTATTTCTCTGATTAAGACTTAATATGACTTTTATTTGAAATTATTTTTATTTTTATATATTATTTGATTTGAATAATGAGTTGATTTATTGCTGAAAATGTTTTTCAGTAGCATTTATCAGATGAGCAAGGTTAATTTTTTTCCCAGTGATAGCCTTGTTTATTTTGATGAACTGTTAAACGTTTTTCAATATTTGTGTTAAAAAAAATTTATTGGTTTTTATGGGAAAATAATTTTCGATAAAAATCACTTAAATTATGATTAAATACAAACTTTTGGTTAAAATTATTTTTCATTTGAAATATATTTATCACAAAAGCTATCGATTAGTATTCAAATTGAACCCAATTATGAACTTTTGCTCTAATTATAAGTTTTTTATTTAAATTAATTTTTTATTGTTTTTAAACTAAATTTTATTTCAATCAATAGATTATTAGAGTGAAGGACACGACTCTATCATTGATTGGTTGCGGCGCTTATTTCGCTCAGAATATAATCCGTGGGGTTGTGCTGACGCCGGAAGGCTTTTACGTATCACTACTGGCCGGTGCTCTCGGGTCTGTCACCTCAGTTGGGATAAGGGCTCACTTCTCGAAAATAGTCGAACAGCAAGAGTTGGGGAAAGTCTTCAGTTTGATGTCAGCCATCGATTCGGTGGCTCCGATGGTGGCGTCCATTGTCTTCACAAACCTCTTCAACGCGACAATGGACTCAATGCCGGGCTTTTCCTTCATAATAGTGGCCGGACTACTGGTTATCCCCTTTTTGGTCATCTTTTGGATCGATTTGTATACAGTTTTACCCGATTTCGGCAAAACTAAGACCAAAGACATCGAGGAAGAGGTCTATTGCGAGGCCATCAGTGATATCACAAAAATGTAAAATTAATTCAAAATAAAGTTTTTTTTTCTCAACAAAACTCTGATGTCATCTCTGAGTTGATCCCTAATCAGTTGATTTTTAACTGTTCAGGAAGATAGTAATTAAAGTTGCTTGATAACATTCAAGTTCCTTATCTATTGTTTTATTAGTTAATTAAATATCTTTGAAAAAAGTGAATCTATTTTTGAGACTCAATTTGTTTTCAAAAGTAATTAAAATTTCATTTATTACCCAAAAAATTGAGCCTTAATTGAAATGAATTATTAGTTTTTTGTTTTTATTCAAATAGTTTGGATCTATGTCTTAATCAATATGAACTAGATCATATTTGTTTGTCGATTTTAATCTTTTTAAAACAACAAGCAATTTAAATAGCCCTGAGCTTATAGTTTTGCAATGACTCGTTATTATGGTATTAATAATTAATTTCATTACATTAATAGTCAGACAATTGTTTTGTAATTATGTTTTCAATTGAAAATAAAATTTGATTTTTGTTTTAATTTTTTCGGTAATAAAAAAATTGAAATCAAAGGCCGGCCCTCAATGAGAGAGGGGATTAACATTTTATCAAAAATGTATTTTTGATATATTATTAGATAATGAATCGACTTTTGCCTGTAATTTAAGGGTCAATCGCATAGCAGTCGTAAACTTTATTTTAGAAAAAAAATTTGTTTTCAAACAAAAACAATAAACCCTTTAAACAATTTTTGTGATAAAACATAAAATCAATCGAAAGGACTGACTCTTAGTCTTAACCTTTAATTCATTAATCAATTGTCGCTACAAACGGATGGAGTGTTTAAAAAGTTTTATTAAATTTTAATTTAGTTTTCAATTAAAAGCATTTAATGAAAGACTAATTCATATCATAATTAAAGTCAATAATAATGTCTATAAACTTGAATATCGTGGGAACGACCACTCAGTTGATAGTCTGTGCGGTACTTATTCTGAGGGCTTACTATAAACACGAAGTCATTGATACAAAAGAGAGTGAATTGAATGGTGTTTACGATTATATTGTGGTCGGAAGTGGTAGTGCCGGTGCTATAG
>JAQIXV010001090.1:0-11642 GCA_034700625.1 Tectocepheus velatus
AATCAGTATAAATGATATCATCAATACTACAAAAGTTGTCAGATATTTCATCATTTGTGTGGTGTCCGGTGCGTGAGGTAGGTATACAAATGTATTTAAAAAGGGTTTCACTATTTTGATATAGGTCATATTTGAACTCTTGATTAACTGAGTTTACATGTCTTTCAATTATTAAATGACTTTTGAAAGTAGCGATCAATTTGTTGTAATCTTTATTATCGACATATTTGGTGATAAATTGATTATTATTTATTACTCTTTTGACGGTATTCTTGAGAGACATGTTTCAAGTTTTAAACTTAAAATTCAGAGTAAGAAGATTTTGTTTTAGGCAATCAACCAAGATAATTTACCGTAATTTTATATAATTATGAGATTTCATGAATCAAACTAATATTAAGTGAAGGTGACTCAAAAATCCAAAAATATCACAAATTATATGAATTATAGGGATAATTAATGAATCATTAATAATGACCTAGAATTTTCTAGAATTGTTTCAATATTAATGAGATGTGATGTGGCTTTGATTTGATTGATTAAGGACAAATTTTGAAAAAAGTCTATACTATTTGATTCTGACATATAATTTTAAAAGGTTATAAATTATTCTAGAATCTGAGAAAATTAATATCAAGTTAGATTTCGTGAGATACCTCAAGCAAACTTTGAATTTGCGTCATTTAAATTGATCTTGGAATATTTTGAAACTCAAATATTGATTTTCATATTTATTTATAAAATAATTTCAAATAAAATGATTTTTTTGAGAAGATTTAAGATAAGAAAATAAGAAGCGATTGAATCCAATACATAGTCTGTGAAGTGATATGAAGTCATTGGAAACAAATCATAGCAATAGAACCCTATCTCAGGACCGGACAGGCGTTCAATAAATCTCATTATTTTCATTTTTATTCTTGTATTGATTTTGATCTTTCTTTGACTCATCAATAATTGGTATAACTGTTGCTGAGGTCTGTGGGCACAGGTTGTAATACGAGCGCACAGATAGTTAGTAGAACCTAGCACAAATGATATCATTAATACAATAAAATTTGCAAAATATTTCATCATTTCTGTTGTGTCCGGTGCGTGAGATAAGTATACAAATAAATTGAAAGCGGGTTTAACTACCTTTACAAACTGATAAAGGTAAAATTTGAACTCATCATTAACTTGTTGCGTCTGTTTCTCTATAATCATATGGTTTTTGAAAATTTGTTTTAATTTGTTGTAAGAGTTGTTTGACAAACAGTTAGCGGTTTCTTCGGATATTTGCAGAAAATAGTACTTCAAAGAGAGAAAAGTTATGACATTTATTGAGCCCTCTGTCAGGACTAAGGCTAGAAAATCCCAAATCCAAACGCCAACGATAAAAGTCCAGAAAATTAGACCTATTTATTATTTACTATATTAGTATATTTTGCACACAAACTGTAAAATTATTAACCTGATCCGGTGAAGTTGAGTTCCGTGTCAAAATAACCGATGAATGACGGGGTACAGAACAAGAGTGTGTAAGTAAACCAAATCGGGACAAATGTCGTCGACATTACCAGTGATATTGAATCACACTTTCGCTGGAATTTTCTCATATATCTGGGTTTCAACTCGTAACCAATCAGTCGGTTCTTAATGTTATTCAAATATTGAAAATGAAGTGACGGTCCCTTTAAACTGAAATTGATCATTGTTGTCCCGATGACTAAGTTTCCAGAGATAGCACCTGCCACAATTCCGAGATTGATGATCACTGGGTTACCCAAATAGTGAAAACTTTTCACTGAAAAGCATTACATGTCATATCCCTCATGAAAGGAGAGGGCCATAAAATGTTAAGGACGCATCTTATTGTGAAGATGACCGTGCACATTTTGATGAGAATAAAGATAGTAAATCTCATGTATTTGCCGTTAATCCCTTTTTTATCAAAATCCTTGAATTTTGTTTTGATTCCAAACCAATAAAACTTTTGCAAAACTCCTTCAAAAGTTTTGAATACATTTTCCTCTTCACTACTCGTCAGTGCATTTCGGTTGAGAAGTCGTTCAACAGTTTGTTTGAAAGACATTTTGAGAACTGAATTAAGAAAACACTTAAATATTCTGCTCTCAAATGTTTTATTTAAACTGAAATTAAGATTAATTTTATTGTCAGTTAGTTTTGAAATGAAATATATATCATCAATTTCATACTTTTTTTTATCCAAATATTTCGAAACAATTTTATCATTAATTATGTAAACCATTAGATCAAATAAAATGCAGCCTAAAAGTACCTAGATCAATAGTTCATTAATGTTTCGTCTTTTGGTAAATAAGTTTAGATAAATGAGTTTCAAATACATTTGATCATAAATCGTAACATTTCAATGCTTTCAATTATATTTTAGATTATTCATTGATTTTACGTTAATTTTATTTTTCTTTTATAAATCTTGTTTTGAAAACAATATATTTATAAATAGAGACAAAAATTAGTTAAATTCAAATAAAATGATTACTTCTGAGAATTTTCAATATTAAGAAATAGGAGGCGATTGAATCCAATACATAGTCTGTGAAGTGATATGAAGTCATTGGAAAAATATCATAGCAATAGAACCCTATCTCAGGACCGGACAGGCGTTCAATAAATCGTAACATTTTAAACTGAATTATAAGAGGAATTCTTCCCCTCTTTCGAGACAAAAGATTTTTATATAAATATTTCTGTGGTTTGTGGGCACATGTCGTGACAGAACTGCACAAATTAAATACAATGAAGTTTGTCAATGCGATGACAAATATGACGGCAGTGGCGAAAAATTGCATAATAGGTGTCGTTCCCGGAGCGTGAGATAAGTAGACCAAAGTGTTAAGACAGGGCTTCACTATTTTGATGATGTGGTGAATGTAATGCTTGAACTCACCGTTTATTGATTTTGTCTCGTTTTCCATCAGAACGTGTCCTCTGAGTACAAGAATCATCTTTTTGTAGTCGTTTTTTGTCAGACATTCAATGAGTTCTTCAGATATTTGTTTGAAGTGATATTTAATCGATAGGAAAACGATAGTCATTGAAGACATGGCAACTAACAGGAGTGACATGAAGTCCCACAACCAGCCACTTATGATGACTGACCAAAATATGATACCCATTGGAGTGAAGTTGAGTTCCGGGTCGAAGTAACCGATCAGAGTTGGGGCACAGAATAGGAAAGAGTAGACAAACCAAATGGGAATAAATTGCTTTGAAATTACAATTGAAATCAAATCCAGTTTTGCGAAGAATTTTCGCCTGAATTTCGTATTGAGTTTATACTTAACTCTTCTGTACTTCAATTTATTCATTAATCGGTATTGAGATGACTGTCCCCTTAGATTAAAGTATAAAACATTCAAACCTATGATCAGATTACCAGAAATGGATCCAGAGGCAAATGCCAGATTGATCAAGGTTGTATTACCCAAATAGTGGAATGCATTACATGTCAAATCTCTGACGTAAGGGTTGGGCCAAATGACATTCACAATGCATCTCATCGCCAAAATTATCGAGCACACTTTCAGAATTATTATACCAAATATTCTTGCTTTCTTCTTTTTGAGTTGACCTAGCTCAAATCCATCGAAATCTGTGTAAATACTAAACCAATAGTATTTTGAAAATATAATTTCAAACTTTTTAAAAACATTTAATTCTTCGATATAAGATCCTGGGTGTTTATACTTGAATTTTTTCAACATTTTTGATAATGTTATATGATCATTTTAGTTTGTGTTTGTTTAGAGTTTTTATACTTCAATTACATTTCAAAAATATTGTAAAAGTATAAAAACCATGACTTTTGATTGATATTGATATACATACAATTGTATATTACAATTGGCTAGAATTGGATCATTAATCATCAAATAAGGAATTTTTGAATTGTGGATAAATTTATTTTGATCACGATACCTATTGGAATTATTTAATTTGATTAATTGATTTTCTGTTTATATTTTTACTGCATTTGCAATGAATTCTGACAGAAGTTATTGGTCGGAAGGACTGCCTCCACATTGATCTGAGAGTAATTAATCCCATAAAACAGAAATCTTTTTTTGTTTGACTCCGAAAACAATCCAATTTTGAGATAAAAACATCTAATGATTGAGAGCTAAGTCTTAGTCTTAGGCTTTGATTAGTTGATTGTCTCAACACTAATAAGAAATAACTGTTTGACGAGTTTTACCCGAAATCTCTGTCATTGTCTCAGATTTAATCAGATTTTTTTCTCCTACTCTGTCCGTAATCTTCACTTCCTCTGTCTTTTCTCAGCTTTAATGAGGAACTAAGATAAGATACCATGCTAATTTCTTACAAAATTCAATTTCTAAAACCAATTATTACCTTTTCTCACGTTTGAAGATCTTGTATTCAGAACATAAGTCAAGAATATATTCTGTTTTGTCGAATATATTATTGTAAGAATAGTTTGATAACAGAAAAGGCTGTAAACAAATCCTCTGTTGAATACTTGATTGAAAAACGCCATTCCGTGAGATATTTGTTGTGGTTTTTATGAGATATGCGGAGCCTTTCCTGACGTTTCATTAGTGGTAGTGTTTTGTGTATTGCGTTTGTTATGCAAAATGAAGTGAATTTCCTCTATTTTGTTGACAAAAGAATTTGAATCCAAGATTTTTTCACTCAATTCCTTTAAAGTTCATTCACTCAGAATATAATTTACATTCAAATGAATCCCTTTAAGATTCTGAATGTTTATTTAGGAATTGGTCTTGCTAATCTGTTTTTGAAATTTAAGCTTGTAAAATATTACTTAAATTAGCTTTTTCATTTTTAAATGCAGTACTCAGTTCAGGTAAAAGTCATAGAATTGTGAAAAAATATTTTCATTTTTGTAAATAAATATATATTTTTCTTTTGAAAAAAAACACTATATGTGGTAATTGTCTTATATTTTGACAGATATTGGTTTTCCCTGAAAATTGGAAAAATTCAAATTGAAATCTGTTTTCTGTTCTTCTTTTTTTCCAATAAAATTGAACTTTTAATCCGAGGAAAGTTTAATATAGTTTTTCAAAGTGTTGAGACAATAGATAAACAAATTGAGCTTGTCCATTTTAGGAAGTTTCCGTTAATGAAAGGATTAATTTTATCTCTTTTTCTGAATCAAAGTCATGAAAAGAGAGGCAGAACTGACTCTTAACGACAAATCACTCTATTTTGGGTTAAAAACACTGTTTTGCGATTCAATACACGACTAGAATCCAAGGAATTCTTTACACAGAGACTAATACTTGAGATTGAATTTCATGAATGTCTGAAAATCAAAGTATTTTAGATTAAATTTATTCATTCAATTCCTAGCGAACAGGTATTGCTCGGGTATTGAAAGCGAATCTATTTCTCCGACAAAATTAAATTCTGATTTAGATTTTGCTTTTGCCTCTCAATTGTCATATCGAGTGAATTCACAATAATTTTCTCTTAACTTTTTTTCTTCTACTTTCTGTTGCTCTACTCAATAGTCGTATCCCTTATTCAAGAATATATTGAATTGAATCTAATTCTTCACTTTAGTGAACAAATTACTCGTTTTAATGAACGACTTTAAGGAAATGTTTGATACGATTTCATAGTTATTCAAACGTAAAAATATATTTCTACTAATACTGCATTTCAATTACACCAATCATTTTTTTAGTGAGCAAGGTCAAAACATTATTCTTTGTTCATTTCTTATTATAATCTTTTTATTTGCCTTTTTCTCATATAGAGACTTATATTAATATTAATATTAATTTTTTGCTGTTTTTCTGAATGCATTTCGCAAAGGTTTTGATCGATTACCGGATTGCACACCAAAACAATGCTCTTCCCTATAGTTAATCCTACATCTGATCCATAAAATGAATGATTTCTTCCGAAAACATCACAAACTTATTGATTGATATCTAAATCATTGAACAAAATTCATGAGATTTTTGGTGTTTTCACAAATAAATAGAGTTCTCCTTCAACTAATATTTGCATAACATGAAGATTCCGGATAAATCAATATTTAAATTACTTATTGATACAAATGATTGGCCTAGTTTCCTAGGTTATTATAATAAGTGCTATGAAGGGTTTAAAGATTTGAGGAATAATTGCATTTTGTTTAGCACAATCATTATTATCATGGTTATCGTTTTAAAAAAAATGATTCTAATCATTGGTCAGTAATCTTGGTGTTAATATAAAATTCTGATTATTTTTTATTTTTCAACAAAGATTTTAATTCTCAAAATAGAGTGAAAATTAAAATATAACTACAGATAGTCTTACGTGATATCACTTGAAAACATTATTTCCATATTCAATGATAATTTTGATGATAACTGTAAACAACTCCAAGTTTTTATAATAATAGTCAATATATTAACGTTCGGTTGCAATAAGTCTGAAGTAAAGGTCTTTTTTATGAAATAATAGTTTCTTTTTCTTCAAATAAATTGAAAATATTTTCTCGATTTTCATTCAAATCTCTACTGAATTGTTTTGAAAATGGTTTTGAAATCTCATCGAAAGTTTAAATCCTGTAAAGTTTTGCCATTAGATATGGCTATAAAGGGGGCCGATAGTCGTCTCTACATAATAGGTTTTTCTCAGTTTAAGTGCAAATCTGGTCTAAAGAGAAGCATTTTCTACAACCCGTTCATCGTTTTCTTGATTATATTCGAGCACTTCATTCGTTGTTTTATTATTACATTTGTAAAAATGTTATCAATATTTAAAATAAGACCAGAATTTCATTTATATATGGCTGATGTCGACCTCTACATCGATACCGGAGTATTTGATTTGTATTTTTTGGGACTACTTCTTATGGGTTCACAACTCGTTAATTATTATAATTATAAAAACGATGTAAAACCTGTCGATCTCATAGTACTCGAAATGATCGCCGGTTTGATACCACTCGAAAGTATTCGCATTAGGAGTGAGGCTATGGTCAAGAAGTTGATCATAATGTGTGTGGTCTCATTCAATTTGGCCAAAATTTCATTGAATTTCATAACTTTTGGTACATTTATTTCAGGGGTTTGGGTGGCTCGGAAGAGACGCATCCAGGCACCAATTTATATTAGTGGTAATACCTCGCTCAATTCTTTGGGCGTTGTGGGTATACCACTACTACTGTTCAACAACATATCAAACGATATATTATTTTAAAATTTAATATTATTTGAGAATTAAGTTCAAACAAATTAATTCATACATTCAGACGAAAAGTATAAGAATTTTTCATTTGTTTCTCCAAACGCTTCGAAATTCAAACAAAACATATGAAGTGGTAAACGAATGGCATTTATTGGTCAAAGTTTTTGCTTTAAGTTTGGCTGACATTTAGTTCAAAAATCTCAACAATTGTCTTCATAGCAATTATTATTGGAGTAGAGATCGTTGTATTGAAAATAATGTTCTTCTGTTGCGTTATATTTGATATAATTCTTTTGTTCTTCACTTTATTTATTTGATGGCAAATCTATTTGGAGTCCAACAGAACTTATTATATTCTTAACTCATATTTATTGCACTTACATAAGTCGACTCCTCTTATTCTCAAACTGAAGGTTAGGTTTTCTTTTATTTTTTCTTTTTTGGTTAAAATTTTAATATAAATTATGAATTCTTTAGTTTTTTGTTTGTTTGAAACTAATTTTAAATCTTATGAATGAGTCATCAAATCTCATCGAAAGGATTAACTGCAAGAAAGTTGTCTTTTATTGCAGAAATCTATTCATTTTGAATGGTTCCAGAGGTTATGAAGTAAGTTGTCTTTCTATTGAAGTGAATTCAGCTTGGTAATACGATCGTTCTGTTCCAGATAATTTCTCTGACAGTTATCCTATTCTTCAAGATATGTGAGCTCTGATATCAATATTAGAATCATCTAAATATGTTTTTCAGTTTGAAATAATATACCTCATTGAATGCGACCTAGATTAAATTTTATTTTTCACTTTTTGTATTCCAAGAAATCCAAAAACGAAAAGTGAGTCTTATATCGTGTCTGAGAGTCGTATTGTATTACTGAATATATTTGCGCTTTTGGTTCAAAAATATCCAGAATAGTAAACAGACCTAAAAATAACTGAATATATATATAAATATATTTAAATTTCGCCAAAAATATTATTCATCTTTTAATGCACTAAAAAAATAGTTGAATTCAAACCAAAATTTTCATAAATTCTCTCCTTTCAAACAAGTAATGAATAATTTAAAACTAGATAACTAAAATTGGGACGACAAGGGATCCTTGCTAAATAAACCTTTGCCAGTCTTATAATTATCAATTTATTGATCTTTTTCCCGAATTTAATTTAATAGTAAACACTTTGATTACAACACTTTCTTGTTTTGTTTGTTTAATTGAAAACATTTCTTCAGAAAAATAATCTATTTTTAGCGATTAATTTATGAGTGATAAAAAACAATAATAAACAAGGTCATTATGCTATCACAATTAATGGGAATTTCCAAGAAATTTCATAAACAAATGATTTTTGTCTCCAATTTGAGTTCTCAATGAAAAACAAAGTTTTAGTTTGAATTTAATTGTCTATTAAATAGTTTCCGATCAATACATTTATTGGTAACAATTGGAGGGCAGAGCATATGCTGAGCGCTTAAAATTTCATTACAAGAGATCATTAATCAAAAGAGATTTCTGTTTTGGATTTTCTTCAATTTATTATTCAATATTCAGAATTCATTTTCAGTTTATTTTCGTTTCTCTCATAACTGAGTCATAAGTTTCTCAAAAAAATGATTAAATATTTTCTAAAAATATTGAAATCAAAATTTTCATACCATATGTCGGCCCCATTGGATCTGACAAAGCGATTACCCCCACAAATAGCTGTCAGAGGGGCCGACAGTTATCTCTACAGAATTGGAGTCTCGCTGTATAGGTGCAAATCAGGCGTAAACAGGAGTGTTGTCTTTAATCCAAAAGTGGTTTCAACTATTTTGATGATACATTTCATCAGATCTATTGTTTTGATTGTTTTTGGCTCAGATTTCTCTGAACGACTACATCTATACCTGGGTGATGCTGACTATTTGATCGGCGCAAAGAACCTTGTCAATTTGATCTGCTTTCTTACTGGAATTTTGAATATTCCTCCATTACTTCTCAATCAATACAACTATAGACTTGGTATAAGTCCATCAGATATGAAAGTGTTTGAAATGATTTCGGGTTTAATTAGCCCTCAGAGCATTGGCTTAAGAAATATAAGTTTGGTCATCGACTTCATCTGGAAATTTAAGTTGTGTCAGATTATTATAAAACAATCGATTGTATCAATAGTAATGATTTCATTGGTTGTCGGCTCAGTATTATATTACCCGAGAGTAAAAATGATCGAGTTCATTTTGGTAGCGATACCAAACATAGTATTCTATGCGATTTGGATGTACCTAGTTCATTCCATCCTATTCTATCATTTATTTTATTTCTTTTTCCTGACTCTCCATTTGAAAAATAAATTGAAATCAATTAATTCAGGTATGATTCAGAACAGAATAAATAATTCAATTTTCAAGATCATTTTTGACTTGAACAAAATCTGTAAAGAGATTGATGATTATAACACAATATATTGGTCTAAATATCTATTTATTATCTGGTTATCTCTTGGAACAATAATATCCTTGCTAATATTTCTCGCCTTGTTCATCGAACATGAGTCAAGATTTATCAAGCTGATGTTCTGGAACATAGTGATCATGGATTCAGGCCTTCTATTATTGATTATAAATATTTCGTCAGAAATCTATTCCATGTTTGAAATCGCTTACAAACGACTGAACTCTTGCTTTTTGACGCGTAAAATGAACTTGGTTACTAAGCTTAAGGTAAAATTAATTAATTGCGAAATGAAAATCGTATTCAAAGTTTTTCTATTATTGTCTTTAATTAGTTGTCAGAAGTGATAACTCGAATCGGATGTCAAAAAGTGGGCTTTTATTGCTTCAAACTATTCATTATTAACAGATTCAGGGGATATGAAGTCAGATATCAATAAAATCTTTTTTATTTCAATTCTAATCACATTCTCCGGAATAACAGATAATTTCAATGATTATGGTTGTTTTCCTCAAAATATGTGAAATGTGGTTCATAGTCGATACAGTGTGTATTTATTGTCAAGTAAGTTTTCAATGTTGATTTAATTTTTTTATGATCATACTATTTGAATCATCGGGTTCGTTTTATCAAAAACAGAAAATAATTTTTACTTTAATTTTGTCCTTGCCCTTGAAGTTTTACCATAGTTTTCTGATTATACTTTTAAGGTAATTAAATAATTTAATAAATATCAAGAATACACGAAATTTCATTATAGTTTTTCATAATCCTGACAATACTTATTTGAAATCAATGAACTTATTTTTGGTTCTCTTATTATGAAACCTATATTAATATTCTTTTGTTTAATTGATTTCTTATACTAATGAATCAGAAAAACTGACGATGGTGACGACTGTGCAAAATACAATTATAAAATATTTTAATTACAGTAAAAACTAATATCTATTACACAAATACATAATTTTAATACTATTTGTGAATTTGTCTCAAATATTGTTAGTCTTCTTCTTAAAAGTTTTTGAGTAAAATATTTATAAAATGAGTAATTTTTTTATTAAAATATTAGGAAAAAGATTACCTAAGACAATAGATCCTGGCAGACTTTTGCCACCAGAGCTTGTCATAAGTGGAGCCGACGAACATCTCTACAGAATTGGTTTATCACTATTTGAATGCGAGTCTGGTTTCAAACGAAAGGCTATTTATAATCCAAAACTGGTTTTTATCGTATATTTCATTCATTTTATTAGAAGTTTTATATTTATATACTTTGGGTCTGAATTGTCTGAAGAGGTTCACTTATACCTTGGTGATGGTGACTATTTGCTCAACGCTAAAAATCTGATAAATGCTCTTTGCTTTGTGACCGGTATTATGAGTCTATTACCACAATATCTCAATTATTCAAATTTCAAAAATGGGTTAAAACCGGTTGATTTGCGAGTCTTCAAAATGGTGTCCGGTTTGGTTACTCCACAAAGTGTTGGTCTCGAAGACTCCGATCAGATAATAGACTTCGTATTGAAATTCAAGATTTGTCTGAAAATCATTACCAAATCGATTCAGTCTATTGTAATAATATTTTTCTTCGTAGGTATTGTCCTTTATATACCAAGGTACACTCTCATTCAAATCATTTTAATTACGATTCCCAATATTGTGTTCTGGCAATTTTGGTTGAATTATGTGCATGCTAGTCTTTTCTTCCATATGTTTTATTATTTTTTCCTCTCATATTATTTGAAACTTAAGCTGAAAACAATTAATTCCAGATTAATTGAAATTCGTAAATTATCCAACCATTCAATTGATCTAATACTAAAAGACCTTGCTGACTTTTGCAATGAAGTCGATGAGTGCAATACAATATATTGGTCGCAATATTTGCTCATAATTTGGTCGACTCTCGGCTCTATTATATCAATGCTTGTGTTTTTGACCTTATTCATACAGGAAGGTCTAACAATGATCAAGATACTATTCTTAAACATAATAGCGACTG
>JAQIXV010001091.1:0-11638 GCA_034700625.1 Tectocepheus velatus
CGGGTGAAGAGCAACCAGTAGGGGTACCTTCGAAACAACCCTGGCTTCCCAGTCGAGACGAAGGGCCAGACACCTCGGCCACTCCACGATGTGAAGGAGCCGGTCCTGAAGGGGAGGTCAATCCCACATCAGAGACCGACACCGAGGCTCTGACGATGTTCTGAGTGAACAAAGGTTTGTTAAGCATCATTGGTTTCAGTGATAATAGAAGAAGTTTGGGACAACTTTATAAAATCAACTGAAAACTTTATGAACGCTTGACAAAAGAAAATTTTCGAAACATCCTAGATCATTGTTGATTTCAATTGTTTTCAATTTTTTTTGAAAAATCAATTTTTGAAAGTTTATGAATTAAATAATTGTTTGAAATATTTTTATTGTTTGCATAAAATTTTAATTATTAAAAATTTTTATTATGAAATCGATTGAGATTTTAGTAGAAAACCGAAAATGATTTCCAAAATTGTAACTCAACTTCTATTTAAGATTTGGATCAAATTTGTATTTCATTTAAAAAATTTTCAAACACTTGTTCTCTTCAAGTGATCCGATGTTTTAAATTCAAATTCATTTAAATGTTTTCCACAAATAATTAATTGATTTTATTTGAAATTCTAATCTCTTTATCTTTTAATTGTAAAATACATTGAAATTGAGAGCAAAGGTCTCATGAGATCTGACCTCAAATAAAAAATAATTGAATATTTAATTGAAATTAAAGATTAATAAAAATAAAAAATGTTATCGAATTATATTCAAAGAACAGCAAAAAAAATAATTTAACGAAAATTACGGATTATTTCATTGAAATAATCGAAACAATCAATTGATTAATAATACAAATATATCTCTTATTAATTGAATCAATTGATATAATCAATAAATTTTATCCAAATATATATATATTTTACAATTATTTAAACAAATTTGAGGCAAAATCAAAGCCCTTTTGTTGAGAACTGTTTGGATCCGTCTTTGAATTATTTCTAACCAAAGAGATTGTATGACACTCTTCTGGAACTGATTTACAATAAATTCCATTCATTTTGTGACTAAAATTCTGATCCGAAGAACTATTCCCTAAATAATCTTCGGATGAATTGGTTTTCGGAAGTGAAGTCAAAATTGGTTTCACAATAACATTGAGTTCTTTGGTTTTGAACACCTCTTCGACAATCATTATGTCGTCGTCTTCTTCGTCGACATCGGGTTTAATCACTTCTAAAGAGGACTGAATGTCATGGAATTCATTGACAGAAATCATGTCTTCTTCTAAGAAGTCATCGCCGATAACAATAACTTCATCACTAGAGTCACACTTGTGGTGTGCCATCGATGGCATAGCACTAGTGGAAGGCCTCAAATGTGGTTCAAATTCATAGCACTGGTGTCTCGGCTCCAACTCTACTCTTTTGCTACAAATGGGACACAATTCGATTCGATTCAAAGGGACTAACAGTTGTTTACAGCGAGACTTCAGAAGTCTTGACCGCCAATTGAGTCCTGTCTCTAATTGTCGCCACTTTTCTAACCTCTGGAACCGATTGAAGCAATACTTGTGATGATATTTACGAGAACTCCAATCGTTTCCATCTCTTCGACTAATTCGTGGCACAAAATAAGAACCTGACGTCGAGTTTAAACAATATTCGCCATAACTCTCATCACAATATTCCTCATAATTAATAGTCTTCAGGTATTTCTCCAATTGATTCAAAGGACAGAATAAAGTTCGGAAGAGTCGCTGAGCCATAGAAGAGGATAAATCGAAGGACGAAATAGTATTCACGGCATTTGTTTGCCACTCTTTAAACTCTTTTTCTCGTCTTCGAGTCCTTTCGTCTTTGAATTTATCGATTTCATCGTTAATCAGTCTATTGGTGTTGTCCTTGACTTCTGTCCTCCACTGACTTTTGGCTAACTTTCGACGACTCACTCCATTCACGTCATCATTACTTCCCGTTTCCGACTCCGAAGACTTCAAATTTAGAAAACAATTTAATTAAATGAAATTAATTTGTTATCTGAAGCCATACCACAGGTTTGGGACAGACTTCTGTCAAAACAATATTCCCGTTATTATCACATTTTGGATTCGACACCACTTTTGATATGTTTCTGAGAGACCAGTCATTCAATGAAGACTTGGAATCAGTTTTGAGTCGTTTAGAACCGATTAGATTCAAGTATTTGAAGTACTCGTCATCACAGATGAGATCAGTGTCCGGTTCGGAGGCCTCCCTTTTCACGGAAAGGCCATTCACTTGACTTTTATCAATGAGTTCGTAGACTTTCCCCGACTTTTGCGAAACTAAATAACGCTTTTTGTGTGGATTTGGTTCACATGAATGCGAGGACTGACTGATAGGAACTGATCTCTTGAGTAAGTCTTTGTTCTTATCAGAAGACAATCGATAGACAACTATAGAACTGTTATTATTATCCGTAAAACCATTTATTGTATTGTTTTCTAAATTCAATGATTTTATAAAAGTTTTAGTTTTATTCAAATGAAAGACTGGTTTCTGACTATCAGTCGATTCAATACTTTTGTTCACTTCTTGAGTATTGATCCGAATTATTGTCGTCTTATTTGGACTTAAACTCTGATAATATGTCCGAATGTCCTCTTCTTTAGTATCCAATGAATGGTTGAGTGAATGGTTCGGATGATTCTGAAAATCAAATTCAAATAAAATTATATTTTTGGTCAAAAATCATAGGCTTTTGGGTTGACTTACGAGAGGAGTAGACATCTCTCAGACCTCACTTCAAAATATTCAAACGAATCTCAATTGAATGGCAATTGAATGGCCAACGAATAACTCAAATTTGAATTAATTACCATCGATAATAGACCATGATAATCATAATTATTATTTTAATTGTTGACATCAATTCAAAAGTACAGTCAAAACCATTTAATAAATAACGTGACAATTAAATACGTCAAACAAATGAGCAAGGTCACATAGAAATCACACTAGATACATTGAAAATAACCTTGCTCACGTGAGGTCAAGAATTTCAAATTGAATTGAATGGAGAAACAAAAAAAATTAAACCTTAATAATTCAAATGAGAAGACAAAGAGACTCAAATCACGTGACCAAATATGTCCTTGAGCTTATTAATCAATTGGATGGTCACAAATGGTTATTAATTGACTCAAATGATTGAATGATCAAGACACTAAATATATTAATCGATTTCCATGAAAATGTCTGAATTTTCAGTTGAATTGTGTTTGAATAAAATGACCATGATGACGATGATCATGGTTCAATAATGTATAGTTCAATATCCTATTCAAACATTGAATGAGTAATTGATTTCCTTAGAGACGGTCAACAAAAATGGATCACAAAAATGGACTCAAATTGTGTGACATATGGTGTCCTCTATATTATAGACATATAATCAAACATTTTATTTGAAAATAAGCGCCAAAAGTGTTATTACGAAACACTATTTTATTTGTTATTAAAATAATTTGTTAATCAAAATGAGTTAAATATATTTTAATAAAATGTGTTAAAACTTGATTGTTAACTGAGTAAGAGCAAGATGATTGCCTGATTGCCAGGGTATTGTCCATTCAATTGTCTATTTGATTATGAATTAGTCTCAATAATTTGAATGACCTTTTTTGCGGCCATTTCTCTACTTTTGCTGTTTTTAATTCTTTGGGAAATGTTTTTATACTTTGATATGAATTGCGAGTCATTCAATACATTTTCGATAGCATTCAAGAGCTCTGATTCGGTGCAGAAGTAAGGGTCGAGTCTAATGGTGAGTCCCCTCTCGTAAAGTCTCTGAGCGCTATCGTATTGGTCACTAAAAACGGGTAATACGACCATTGGTTTACCAAAATATAACGATTCGGTGACCGTATTATTGCCGCCGTGAGTAATGACCAGATCTACGGCCGGAAGTATTTGTATTTGCGGTAAAGAGTTTTGTCCCCACATATTGTCTGCCAATTGGATGTCGTCCCCCATCGGACCCTTTGACACAATGAACCGGTGCTTACATTTTGACAGAATTTCTACCAAACGTTTGATTAGATTGAGTTCAGAGCAACACATGGTTCCCATCGAAAAGTAAATTAATTTTCCGGACCTTTCCCTCAAAGGGTCCGGTATTTGAAACTCTTGTTTTTGGTTGAGTTGATCCGTTCGGAGCAGAGAATCGATTGCAAACCACTTCTCGTCTTTGGGAGCGATGTCCTCATAATCCAGTTCTTTGGGACACAAATAAATGTTCAGAAAAGGGGAGTAATTACTGAATTTTCCCCTATGTTTGAGCGGAGGAGCGCCTACTTCTTGTACGAAAGAGTTGAATCGACTCCAATGCTCTCCGTATGCCTCAACTGTTTCTCTGTGAAAGGCTTTCCACAACTCTTTATCACTATTTGTTGGATAACCTGAAAAGAGAGGTAATTATTAAAGTTTTTTCGTTAATTTAATAATTGATTTGATTGCAGACCAGAACCTCCCGGAGGGAGCCTTTCGTCCGTCCAATAGAAGAGTGGATTACAAGAAATCAAATTAATCCACGGAATGCCGGCGCAGACCACCGCAGGAATGCATACAAATGTGTCGGTTATTATTGCGTCCGGTTTTATAATTTCCAATATTTGTCGGACTTTTGTATTCATTTGAATGACATCATTGACAAGTGGTGTCCAACCCGGGACCTCAAACGCCCGGATCTTTTCAAATGGAGATAACTTGAGTGTTGGCCCCAATTCGATCATAAAGTCGTTCCAAAAGGAATTACTTTTAGTTCCCTTATGTTCTTCAATATAAACCTGGTATTCGAAACCAAATTTTGATATGAGGTCAATCCACGTCTGGTTGACAATAAAGACACAGTTGTGGCCCATCTTCTGGAGAGTTTCAGCCATTCCGAGGCATGCATTGACGTGACCGAAAGCATCCAAAGGTATTAACGCTATTCTAAACACTTTCGACATCTTTTCGACAAAACTTTTTATCTGAGAATTAGTCGTAAAAATGAAGTTTTGTTTTCTTTCATTCAATATATGAATGACAAGTATTGCGAGTATTTGTCTATTTGTTTAACAATTGAGCTATAAATCACTTTATCCTTGAATTTCATTTCAAAACAATTTATAACATTATATAATAAACTGAGAAATGAATAGAAATTAATTCAAACTCTGTTTTTAATTTTTCCATTTAATAACTGTTTCCCCGATAATAATATTGAATTTGTCCTTGGTCAAAGTCAAACGATGGGAGCATTTCATCCAAAGATTATATTAATATTTATTTGAGATTAAAGTCTAGTTTCAGATAAACTAAATTCAAATCCATTTTATAGTTCAATAAATTGTGTTATCATTTGACATAAAATCATTTTTAAAGTCATTTTACAATCAATTAAATCGATTTGTTATCAAATCGTAAAACAGATTATTAAATGATTTTTGAGTTTCAAATAATTTGAAATCGAGTCCAAGTCTTAAGTCTAAGAATGTGTTGATTATAGTATTAAATAACAAATTGAATTAAAGTCCAATTTTCAATAAATGGGTGAAAGCCTTGACTACACAAAACAATTGGCATTCATTCATATCCTTATTGTTATCAGAGATTTGTTATCAAAAAATTAATCTACACTTCAGTGACATCTCCCAAATGAGTTCAAAAATACTTATTTTATGTGAAGTTTTCAAATCGATAAGAATCTATTTTTAACATTAGTTTAATGAGCAAAGTAAAACAATTCCAATAGATCATGATAAACTTTTTAGATAAACAAGTAAAACCAAAAGACATGTTAAGAAGTTTTTCAGATAAATATTTAAATTATATTAAATTATTTTGAGAAAAAAAATATTTTAATAAAACATAATTTTTTGTTTCCATAGACTTATAAGAGTAATGCCTCGTACCTATCACTGCAATATTGTCAAAATTGACAAGGATATTTTGTGTTAATTAAAGCGATTTCGTTGATAGTCTTATAGCAGTAATAACTTCCGCCAACTATTAGTATATGAAACCACATATGAGAGTGAAATATATCACATTTTCCAACAAAATAACATTCAGGAAATCTTGAGGCATAGAGAAGAACCCCGAGTACATAGAACACGTCCATTATTATCATGTATTGTATGAGAGATGTCATTTGCCAGTCGTGTCTCTCAAACCATGTAATCTGTGGTACGACTGATATGAAGGCAAATGAAAAGAAGACAATCGATCGGAAAATACGGCAAAAAGTTGTGTTTTGATCAAAAAACGACAGAGCGTTCAGACAAAGACATATCACACAAATAAGTGTCGCGAATGTGAGGAAGGCTTTCATTTTTAAGGGCTGACAATAGTATGTGAAATACGTTAAACCCATTAAATTGACGAATATATGTAACGACACCCCATAGTAATCAATTTTGGCCACAAACGATGCCGTCCTCTCTGAGTGACATAAGAAGGTGTGGAAAATTGTTGACCCATAGAATGATAGGATAACTCCGGAGCAGACAATAGAGAATACCAACCGGTCTTCGGTTGAGGTCAGGTATTGGGGAAAGTAATTCATGAGAAGAAAGTTGAAGAGAAGGGCTCCCAATAGGTGTGACCAGATGTTAGTCGTCTGATTGTGTAAACGGAATATCGACCAAAAGCACAGTTCGAAAGTTGGGAGTACTGGCCGGTAGTACGAGCGCAGGTACTTATTGTGTTGCAACCAATCGGGCACATCCTCAAAACAGACCACTTTCCAGTTGAATAATGAGTTTTCATAACTCTTCGATGTCTTCGCACAAACTTTTTCATCACTTTTTGTGTAATTATTTTCATACGAAACAATTGATATCGAATTCATTACTTCCATGACTTCCAGGTATTTGTTGTTTGATATCAATTATATAAATAATGAAATTTCGAGTGAAAACCGTTTTAATGATTAATTCAAATAATATTCAAACGAATCACTTGTATTGAAACTTCCTTAACAACCAAATGCAAGATTATTTTGAATATTCAGTTTTAATAAGAGTTTGTATAGTTTTACGGCACTTCTCTGTGCCGGTGCTCTCAACCAGTTTTCAAATGGTTCTAAGAAAAACTTCTGAGAGTTGGGGTAAAATCCCTTATCGTTATCGTTATTATTAAAATCTATTTAAAAAATTTTAAAATGAGTTCACTTTTCACTCATTTGACTATTTTTTGAATTTTTTGCACAAATTTTTAGACTTCAAACAAATGAATACAGAATTAACTCTTTATTTTTGAACAACTTTTTTGAATGATTTCCAAAAAACACTGTAACTCAATTAATGATGACCTTGCTAATATAACTATTATAACACTATTGAATAATCTTGGAATTTCATGATTTATGGCAATTAATAATATAATATCCAAAGTAATTAACAATTGTGTCATTCAGTACTGAGTAGCATATCATTTGAACTTTTCATAGAAAGTGTCGGCACTGATGTGGGTTACCCCTAATAATAGAGCACTGAATCAACTAGCTCACTCAACTAGCTCCAACTAGATCAATATTTGAGCACAAATCAATTTATTGAACTATTTTAGTATTTTGAATAACATTTTTGAGACAAACATTGATTATTGTCTCAAAAAATATGTAATTTGATATAAAATTAGTGAAATAAAGAGTAAATTCAGTATTTATTTGACAATTCATTGGGTTTTAAGACGAGTCAAGCCTTGAGGGACTTCTTCGATGACTTCATCGGAGGTTAACTCGTATTTCAAGGTTAGACTCGAACCACATTTTTCAACATTCTTTGTCCTCCAATCAAATCAACATTTTTTAGCAGCTCTTCAAACAACTCTCACTTTTATTCATTAATAAGAGAATAAAATCTCAAAAAAGTTTTTCTCATTTGAACTAAACGTCTGTTAAAATAGAGAAGACAATTGTTTGGACTCTAGACTAGAGTCAACTCTTAAATAATTGATCGAATTCGAGATTTTCTAGTTTGAAATTTTGATAATTTTATTTATAAATGACCGAGAATAAGCTAGTCACTAATATAAAATTGAATCCAAACTACTATGAGCACTAAATGAGCTAGTAACTTTTTATAAAAACTATGACAGATATTTGTGCATTGTTTATTCTATGACTAAACAATGTTGTTTATTGTAAGTGAGCAGCTTCATAAAAAATTCCTAAAAATATCTAAAACTACCATGATGACATTTTGATGTACTTTCGAGGAAAGATAATTTTTTGGGAATAATAAAAGTTTTACTTAACTATGAGTCGACTCTTTATCCACACTTTTATTGTGTTTACATTTATGTCATAAAAATAGCGATAAAATCATTTAGTGATGGAAATGATGTCATAACCAAAATGTCTGAAACAATTCAATTGACTGAAAACGAGACAATACAAGAGGACGACTCGCCTCCCAGTTATGCTGAGGTCATGTCAAACACAAATAAAAGTCCAATCGTTCGACAACCCGGTCCTCAATACCATAGCTTTACGGACAGACCCACCCCTGACTCTAATGTACAACAAAATGGTAGGTCTCTCACAAGGGATCAGCAGTTGAGAGACCGGACCTGTTGTGAAGAATGCTGTGCCATGTGTGGGTCTATCATGTATTGAACTATATTGTTACCTAGATTGTTTTTAATATGATCAAAGTTTTGTCATATGATCATTGATTTCATCCCAAATATATTTATAATAAAATAAAACTTTAATTAATTTTATTGGAAATCAACGAAAACTACGAAAAATTAACGACTTTTTGAGAAAACGGATAAAAAATTGTTTGAAAACAAAACCAATTGATTGCGAAGTGATGTCAAAGTCTACACTTCTTATGGAGGGCTCCGTTATATTTCTCTCCCAGAAGTGAACTAATGATCTCAAGTCTATCGCAACCAAAAATCATTTCGGGACCACTCGGGAGATGTACGACAGTAGTGGGCGCTCCGAAAGCTCCGTAACTAATGGCCTCTTCGGTAGTTATCCGAAGCGCATCCTTTGCCTCTTTTTGTTCCATAAGTTTAATCGCTTTTTCGACGACTTCTTCGTCAATGTTAGCACTTTTGGCGGCCTCTCGGAAACTGTCGGTAAGACTGGCGTCCGTATGGCTAACGAATATCTTTTTCCACAATTGACGGGATATCTCTTCAGTTGAAACACCTTTTGTTATCAAATCGATGGCAGTTATGAATCGCATAGCGTTTAGTGTAGTCTTCTTGAAGGCCACTTCCACGAAGTTGTCCGGAATAACAATCGGTATCTTATAGTAGTTCCCAAGTCTTCTGATGTCTTGAGGCATATACTGAGCTTTGTTCGGGACATTAATCGGTGGGTTATTACCACTCCCTTTGAGAACAGCTCCCAATAGGAAAGGTCTCAATTTTAGAGACATTGACTGCCATTCAGTTCGATATCGACATAACATCTCGAATTGGATCCAAGAATAGGGAGATATCACATCATAGTAGAGGTCAACAGCCACTCGTTTTGCAGACATTTTGATGAAATTTTTTTGTCGATTATATCGAGTTTTGTCTCTTTTGTGGCAAAACTACTGATAAGACATCAAATGTTGAAATAAACGTTAAATTACTTCAATTTGTTTACGATTTATATAAACAAAAACCTGTTTTTGAATAAATTCCCCAAAAATTAGTGAAAATTCTTATTTACAGAATTAACCCAGAGAGCATCTAGGGCAATTAAAAACGGTTAAAATTTTAAGAAAATAAGGTTGAACCTGGTTGAATCAATTTTGAAGTTATGAAACTCTATTCTACAGTAACTAAAAGTTCTATATATGACCTTCACTTCACTTATGTTATCAAATGTCAAATGACTTGAAAGTTATCGTTCAGATACTTATGAGACGACAATAACTTCATCCTATGTTTAATAGTACTTCACATCAGAGCACTCGTAGTCATAGAGTCATAGAGTCATAGAGATGTTGAGCACATAATTATGTTTTTTTTAATTATTCGAATCTATTTTAATCATTGACAGCAAATTCAAAATAGAAACAAACGTCTATTGAGCTAAAAATATACCAAGCTACTTTTTGTTTCTAAGTTACTAATAGATTTCGGTTCTTCTCGTTTCGAATCATTTGTTTTGACAATTAATAGAGAAAATGAAAAAAATGGAAACAATTTGTATTCTCACTAAAGATGTTACATGAATTGCAATCAAAAGTGACCAGGTTAAAAGTTTATACTATTGAGCGCTAAATAAAACTTTGGAAAAAACAAACAAAGATTGACTCAATTTGATAGCAATTTATTCAAAAGACATACATTTATTAACTGAGAAAACGTCAAATCGATTGACAGAAACAATAAACTAAAGGAATAAACATTTTATTTGCAAAACATATATTGCGTGCGATTTGTCGATAATATAATGATATAACGATAATATTCATATAATGGTCCCGAACTTACAATAGATACTAGGTATCGGTTTCTTACAGTTTTCAAATTGACCCAGCATATGGTAAGAATCACCATTGGATTTAGTGAGCTTGCAAATTTTTCAGAATTTTCATTTTCATAAAACTCTGTTCGGATTTAAATGAAAAAAATATAAATTCAGACAAAAATGAAGATTTCGGTACTGTTTCGCGGATTGGGTCGACTCCTATGACTCAATTGTGTGGCACACCTGCCCCTCATCCAAATTCTTGTAAGAACAGACCATCACTCAGGGATTACCTTTAAGCCTGATATCAGCCCCCAATTGTGAAAACTCTTACTTTCATACCATTTATTACTAAAAGATTGTTATTATTTAATCAGAATCTGACTCTTCGTGAGCTTAGGGCTGACATCACCTGCCCTTACAATCCATTATCTCTATTGTTATTATACTGTTATTGCTCTCAATTATGACAATAAGTGTCAAAACTTTTAACATTCAATACATTTAAATAATGTTTAAAATAACTAAAAATTGACTCCAGTTTTGGGACTTCCCTTCAAATCCATTAATTAGTTCTTCAGATTTTTCCCTCAATTAAGTCATTGAATGGCAAAAGAATATCTCATTTGCGACTAGGGTTCGAAAGATAGAAAGTTTCAAGAAATTTCTCATGAGAAACTTTCTAGAAATTTCTCGACCAAAGTTTCTCGGAGAAATTTCTAGAAATTTATTAATAACTCAAAAACTATTAATTAAATTTGAAATCTAAAAACATTTTCATTTGCAAATCGGTTGTGATCTTTCATTTGCGACAATAAAATCGATGAATGCGAACATATTTGATCTGGCTATATGGGGATTCCCATTATAATCATGAAACGTTGCTTATGCCGAAAGGGACTAGAATATATAGGACGTGCTTTTTGTGAGTACCAAATTAAATTAGAGGAAATTACAAAGATAATTTAATTTCTGTAAATAATTTATATAATGTGTTCTAAGGCATTTAATTAGTATGATAACAGTTAAAATACATCAAATAACAATGATTTATATGCATAAAAATAAGTAAAACTATAAAACTTAGTAAAAATAATTTTATATGCGGGAATCCTTATGTGCTATGTTAGATAATGGGAATCCATACAGGCATAATTATATAATGGGAATCTGTATAGCCTACATTATATAATGGGAATCC
>JAQIXV010001092.1:0-11629 GCA_034700625.1 Tectocepheus velatus
CAGTAAGGAAGTGTTGGCCAGAGTTTTGACGGCTTTCCTGGCTTTGGCCCAAACAGACCCCGAGCTGTTCCATCCGATGGACATCAAAATGGTTGAGTCGAACGACTGGTGGATCGAAAGGTTCTTCGCGAACAATAGGACTGAAGAGGAGGCGACCCGGGCTCTCATCAAAGAAATGGAGTGGCGCAAAGATTATGGGGTTCACAACTTGACCGAGGATGAATTTATGGACATAAAGGAGAGTGGTAGGTCTAGTTAGCCTAGGTTAAAACTGTATAATAGCTAGGTTAAATTGTTTCGTAAGGTTTACATACATATGACATAACCGACAAAACGGGTCGACCCGTAGTCTTGAACCGATTCACACAATACAAGAGGGGGTTGTGGTCTAAGGAAAGGTCCCAACGGTACATGGTCTACATCTACGAGATCCTGGACCAAAAATGCAAGGGCAGTGGTTTTGTTGTTATTGGGGATGGGCTAGTGGTAAATAAGGACAATGTCAATGCTGAGCTCATATACTTCTTGCTAGAGGTACTGGATCGCTACTACCCCCTTTCTATGGCTAAGGGGGTTGCCCTTGATTTACCCAAGTTCTTTGTTGATATAATGAATGAACTAGTTAAATACATGAGTCCATGGGTAAGGGATACTATAGTCTTCCTCGACAGCCCACAATTATTGGATATAATTAACCTAGACAAAGTACCAGGTTATAGACAGAAGAGGCTTGACCCCAACCAAACCTTAATTAAAATAAATGTTTTAAACTTTTAACGTTGGTTTAATTATTGCCTCGGTTTTTGAGTTTTTAAATAAGTTTTTTAAGCTTAAAAGATGAATTAAAAGGAATGGTTTTAACTTGCTAAGTTGATATATTGCAAACTTGGGTTGCAATGCAAAGTAATGCTGTTTTTCGACGAATAAAAAAAGAGTTATTCAAAGTCCAGTCCCTCTAATAAATTCATACGATATTAATGTTACGCCAATTGTGTTGAAGTGTGAGTACAACCAGTTTTTCGCACAGAATATTGTTTAACAGACTTTCAAAACCAGTGCTCAACGCAAAAGTCTTTAACTCAAAGGGATTTCCGATAAAATAATTGAAGGGATTAACTCATTGACCAATGAATGCGTTGCCATCGAAGCACATCCACAGCAGTCATCGACAACTATAACCACTTGGACTATGGCCGTCAACACATCAACTAGTACAACTGACCCGGAAAGTAACTTGTTGTGTCAGGTCCTATATCACACTCGGATCAACACCGGGGAGAAACCATTCGAGTGCTGGGATTGCCATAAGAGGTTCACTCGAAAGCAAAACTTGAAGATTCATATGAGATGTCATACGGGAGAGAAGCCATACCACTGTACGCACTGCGGGAAACGGTTCGTTCAGTTGTCGAATCTTAAACGACACGTGAGGGTACACTCTGGCGAAAAGCCATATGCATGTAAATTGTGCACGAGCAAGTTCACTACATCGAGTTATTTTAAGGCCCATACGTTGACACATACGGGAGAGAAGCCTTTCGAGTGCTGGGACTGTCATAAGAGGTTCACTCGAAAGCAACACTTGAAGATTCATATGAGACTTCATACGGGAGAGACGCCTTTCCCGTGTGTGGTGTGCCTGAAGAGGTACAGAGGGAAACGTAATCTCATACGACACAAGTGTTCGAAAGTGGGGGAAAACAGCGGTCGGTTGGGCTCTGGCTCTACGGATGGCACCGCTGCCAACATTTCGCCAATTATAACCTTCAAGTGTTTGGATGTCCACACAATTCAATAAATTTAAGTTTAGATGAAAGTAATGTTCCGCCAATTGTTCGAAGTCTGAGTACAACCACTTTTTGCACAGAATATGAATTCTTAGAATACGTTCAAATAGTTTTGCCTACTTTTGAAGTACAGCCGAAAAGAGGCAAAACTAATGCTAGACTTTAAGCCTTTAATAACTGAGAAAAATCACATTTATGTTAAACATAAGTTATGGCAACACCTGTGCCCATAGCCTGTGAAAGCCAGTGCCTAACAAAAAAAACTTTACCTCAAATTAATAGTTATTTTGAATTCATATACTCTCTCTTTCCTCCCTCTCCTCCTAACAAGTAATTAAATTTAAGAATTGCATGAATCGAATGCAATAATTATTGCCTCGACATTTGAGTTGTAGTTTCCAAAAGTTCGAGGGTACACACTGGCGAGCGGTCATATGCTTGCGAACTTTGCACAAGCAAGCTCAATTGATCAAGTCAATTGAAGAGCCATATGTTGACACATACGGGAGAGAAACTAATAGAGTGTCAGAAGTGTTGCAAAAGGTTTGGAAGGAAATACCGACTGAATACTGAAAAGTTTCGGTGAAAAGAATCCAAACTGGTCAAATTAAATTTTATATTTTTTTCAGAATAAACTTTAAAATAATTTTACAGCTTGTTACATTAAAATTAAATTCTTGTAACTTTTTAATGTATTTTATTTCTTGAAAATCAAATTAAAATTGTCTTGACAATAAAATGACATCTTTAATTATTGATATATAGAGCTTCAAGTATAGGTTTATCTTGGTAATTGTTTTAATTTGATATTCTATGTTGCAATGCAAAGCTATGCTGATTAGTAGCGACCAATAAGAAAGGGTTGTTTAAAGTCCAGTTCCTCTAATAAATTACAGTTCAGTTGAAAGTAATATTACGTCAATTGTTTGAAGTGTGAGAATAACCAGTTTTTTTCGCACAGAATATTGTTTTTCAGCACACATTCAACAAACGTTAAAATTGTTTTGATATCAAAGCCAGGGCTCAAAAGGAACAGTCGTTTACTTAATTCAAAACCCTTTCCAATAGTATAATGATGAAAATAATTAAACAAGAGTTCGATTCTTCCAGCGATGAATGGGATGCCATCGAAGCACATCCACAGCAGTCATCGACAACTATAACCACTTCGGTTAAGAGTGAATACATTTCATCAAATTCTTCATTCAATTCAAAAGTGAGGAGTTGTATGAATAGCACCGGTTGTGGTGTTAGTGGCATATCATCGCCACTACAAGAGTTGGTAAAAATGGTCGCAAGATATGCACTGCCCGGCGCTAACAGCTTCCACTCTAACGGATCCAATAGCAGGGGATCGACAACCAGTACGACTTGTCTGGTGAGAGACAAAGTGTTTGTTTGTGAGGTCTGCAACCGATGCTTTGGTTACAAACATGTGCTCAAAGATCACGAGCGGACCCACACCGGGGAGAAGCCATTCGAGTGCAATGTATGCCATAAGAAATTTACTCGAAATTCTCACTTAAAGAGTCATACGAGACTTCATACGGGAGATAAGCCATACAACTGCACGCACTGCGAGAAACGGTTCGTACGTATGGGGCATCTTAAACAACACATAAGGACACACACAGGCGAACGGCCATATCCTTGCCAACTTTGCGACAGCAAATTCTCTTCCTCGAGTTCATTGAAGTACCATATGTTGACACATACGGGAGAGAAGCCGTTCGAGTGCAGGGAATACCTCAAAGAGTTTAGAAGTAAACAAAATCTGACGAAACACAAGTGCCTTAAAGACGTCGACCCCATCGCTAGGTTACCATCAAAACCGAGACCAAAACCGATAGCCACAGAATTGGCTGACAGTGTATCGACAACCTGTACGACAACTGGTGAGGGAAGAGGTAAAGTGTTTGTGTGTCAGGTGTGCAACCATTCCTTCGGTTACAAACATGTACTTCAAAATCACGAGCGGACCCATACCGGGGAGAAACCATTCGAGTGTGATGTATGCCATGATAAGTTTACTCGAAAGGAAAACCTGGACATTCATATGAGACTTCATACGGGAGATAAGCCCTACCACTGCGCGCACTGCGGGAGAAAGTTCGTTGCGATGGGGAATCTTAGACGCACCGGCGAACGGCCATATCCTTGCCTACTTTGCGACAGCAAGTTTACTGCCTCGAGTACTTTGAAGAGCCATATGTTGACACATACTGGAGAGAAACCATTCGAGTGTCAGAAATGCCTCAAAAGTTATGGACGGAAATATGAATTAAATAAACACAAATGCACCGCCGCTCAGACAGTCTGGCTTTCGGCGCCACCTTTTCCTGGGCCGTCGACATCCAGTTCAATAAATAATTACATACCTTATATGCCACTGCCATCACTGCCTCCTTTAGGGGGCGGTTCATCAATAAAATTTAATGAAACACAAATGCCTTAAAGACATTCCTACCATTACTTTGGTAAGAATACACCGGGTCTATGTGAAGAGTGGTGTGTCGTTAAAAAGTATCGTTGAAGACTTTCCAAACTCGTTAAATTGAATTTTATCATTGTTATCAAAATAAAATTTAAGATAATTTTACAGCTTGCTATATTAAAATTAAATTTTTCAGACTTGTAACTTTTTAATGTATTTTATTTCTTGAAAATCAAATTAAAATTGTCTTGTCAAGAAAATTAAATCTTTAATTAATAAATAAGGTTTCAAGTTCAAGTTTATCTTGATAATTGTTTTAATTTGATATTCTACGTTGCAATACAAAGCTATGCTGATTGTGACCAATAAGAAAGAGTTGTTTTAAAGTCCAGTCCCTCTAATAAATTCAGTCGAAATGTTACGCCAATTGATGGAAGTGTGTGAACAACCAGTTTTTTTCGCACAGAATATTGTTTTTCAGCACACATTCAACAAACGTTAAAATTGTTTCGATTCGAAAGCCAGGGCTCAAAAGGAACAGTCGTTTACTTAATTCATAACCCTTTCCAATATAATAATGAAAATGATTAAACAAGAAGTCGACTCTTCCAGCGATGAATAGAGTTGTTTTTTGAAAATTAAAAACATAATCTTGGACAAAGAGTTAAGGAGGTAAGAATTCATTGGCAAAGAATTTATCTTGAAACTCTATAATGCAATGCAAAAGTATGACCATGCATAATCATAACCAATAAGAAAGTGTTTGATGTCCAGACCTTCAAACAAAATCAGACGACAGGAATGTTCAGGTGTTTGATGTCTGAGAACAACCAGTTTTTGCACAGAATATTGTTTCGTAGAATAGGTTTAACAGACGTTCAAAAAGTTTTGAATGCTTTTGAAGTAAAGACTAAAACTTGACTTAAATTTTTAAAATAGTAATAAGTTTATTAGGAAAAGTGACCATGTTAAAGACCAGTAAGACAACTGGTCCGGAAAGAAAATGGTTGTGTCAGTACTGCGGCCGACGCTATGTTCACAAAAGTGATCTTTTAAATCACGAGAGGACCCACACCGGGGAGAAGCCATTCGAGTGCAGGGAATGCCATAAGAGGTTCACTCGGAGCTGGAATTTGAAGATTCATATGAGACGTCATACGGGAGAGAAGGCCTTCCAGTGTCGGGTATGTCTCAAAAGGTTTGGAAGGAAAGACCATTTGAAACGACACATTGTCAGGTGCTCTAAAAATGGGCAAAATGTTGGTAAACCTGCAAAATCCATGCCGAAGCCGACGCCCCTTCTCTCAGAAGGAGGTCTGACCCTAGCATGTTTTCCTAGTTAAAATGAATTTTTTATAATTATCAAAATTTTTCATTTATTTATAACATGTTCTTTACAGTTTGAGAATTAAATTGGTCGTAATTTTAACTTGTAACTTTTTACTTAATTTCTTGCAAATTTATCAATGTTAAAATTGAAAATTGATAAAGTTCTTAATAAATTTGATTTTAATAAAATGCTTTTTAAAATATGAATTGCTACATAGTTACAGCTTTTATATAGAAACAATTTGCTTAATTATTTTCATTTAACTTGTTGATTTCTGGGTCTAAACTGTAATTGAGTATTAATCAATTTTGATAAAAAAAAGAGTGTTTTTAAAAGTTGAAGCAAATTAATTTTCCTAGAGTAATAAGACTAGGTACAAAAAGGTGAGTATACATAAACAAAAAATGTTACTTGCTACTGGATGATGTTATGCAAAAGTAAGCCAATATGAAAAATGGGAGGACCTGACACTTTAAATTCAGTAGCAAATAATGTTCAGGTGTTTGAGGTCTTAGAATAACCAGTTTTTTGAACAGAATATTGTTTCGAAGAATACGTTTAATAGGTTTTGTTTCTTGAGTTGAGTTGTGTTTAAAATAACTGCAAACACATTAGTAAACAGTCTTTCAGTAAAAATACTTATAATAAGAATAAAAGAAAATACAAATATTTTTGATTATAAAGTAATGAAGAAAATAATGTTAAATAGGATTCTACTCAAAACCTGTCCATTGAAAGACTATGGCATCGAAGAGCACCCACAGCAGTCATCGACAACTATATCAACTTCGGTTAAGAATCAATACGTTTCATACAACTCCTCTTCCCATTTAAAAGCTACGATATTTACGAACGGAACGGGTTCTGGTGTTCAGAAGCCCGACACACAACACAACAGTATTTTGATGCAAGAGTTGGCGGACGTAACCTCAAGGACTGCACTGTACGGCCCCAACAGTGAGGACTACAAGTCAAGCCCCGATGGGTCCAACAGATCGTCTTCTTTGTCGCTATCGATGGCCGTCAACACAACAAAATCGAGGGCCGACTCATCGAGCAGTGGATCGACAACTAGTAAGACAACTGTTCCGGGAAGAGACAAAAAGTTTGTGTGTGAGGTTTGCAACCGTGGGTTTGGTTATAAAAGTTGAAAGGCTTCGGCGGGGAGTGTGGGCTGTGATGCCCTCCTTTCCGTCGAGGCACTGGTTAAAGCCGCTGTATCGCACCACTTGGCTTACCGACAGGGCACGATGCTAGTACTAGGTGCCCTGACTGTAAGACTTAGAAATATGCCACGGGCTATTGGACTCAAAAGAACGCGACGCGCGAAAGTAAAACGTCGGTCCTTACCGTAATGCGAAGAAGTGCTACTGACAGGGTACGCTGTCGGTCAGCGAATACCACCACTACTGACAGGGCACGATGAGCCAAATGTTACTACTACCCACAGGGCACGTCGTCTGTGATGTGGGCTGTGTTGACCTTGAATTCCACGTGTTTTCCTCGATCTCTTGAAATGACCCGAATATCGCCGAAAAGTGGACACAAACGGTGGACAGTTTTCGGGGATGAACTCAAGATCACTTTAATCACAAATTTAATCAAATTGTTATGTTTTAAATGGTTTTAAACATATTTAAGAAAAACACATTTTATTCAAAAATCAACACAAAAATGGAATACAAGTGTTTCGAACGACGACTAAAACCAGATTAACTCATAAACAATATGTCGTTCGAAATGTCGTCACAAAAAGGGTTATCACATAAATTACGTCCTAATATAGTGGACTATACGGGGGACTACTGACGGTCATAATATATGGTGAGGCCCTCAGCCCCCGATAGGGATGTCTGCCGATACGATGCGACCCTGACGTCGCCGAGATAGAGGTCTTCGCTGGTATTATGAAGAGCAGGGCTCACTGTGCTTAATAATATATAAACTATAGAGCAGGGCTCGCTGCACCGAAGAATAGCTATTATGAGGTGCAGGGCACGATGCGCCAGAAAATAGGATATTACCATTGACAGGGCTCGATGTTGGTGAGCTCACTGACAGGGCTCGCTGGCTGTGAGCTCAAATAGGCGAAAAACAAAGGGGGTACCCCTAGTAAAGGGCCGAATCGTATCAAAGTCTACTCAAAAATCACGAGCGGACCCACACCCGGGAGAAGCCATTCGAGTGCAACGAATGCGATAAGAGATTCACTGTAAGACACAGTTTGAAGACACATATGAGACTTCATACGGGAGAGAAGCCCCACCACTGCCCGCACTGTAATAAAAAGTTCGCTCAAAAGGGAAATCTTAGACAACACCTAAGGGTACACACAGGCGAACGGCCCTATGCTTGCGAACTGTGCGATAGGAAGTTATCTGATTCGCGTCAATTGAAAATTCATATGAGACTTCATACGGAAGAAAAGCCCCACCACTGCCCGCACTGTAATAAAAAGTTCGCTCAGAGGGGAAACCTTAGACAACATCTCAGAGTACATACAGGCGAACGGCCATATGATTGCCAACTGTGCCCAGGTAAGTTCACTACCTCGACCAATTTGAAGGTCCATATGTCGATACATACGGGAGAGACGCCATTCGAGTGTAACAAATGCCTCAATAAGTTCAGATGGAATTCCCAACTGAAGCGACACAAGTGCCTTAAAGACCAGTTAGACGTTCCCACTATCTCTCTGTTGGGCAACGAGTCTGACACCGTCTCGTCCCCTACCCTTCCTTTCACTCCGTCAGGTACATCAAGCTCATTTTGTCATTATATACCTCCGACAGCACATATTGTTGACTATAATTGTCAGTTTCCATATCCAGTCTCTTTTTCTGGAGTTTCGCCTTTTCCAATAGAATACTATTATTAATGTAATCTTGCTACAATTATCGATTAAGTGATTTATTGAAAACAAATTATTGTAATTCATTAAAATTTATTCATGCAAACTTATTATAAAAGAAAATGATGTACCAGAACAAAAAAGTTATTAGTTTAAATTTGATTCAATTATAATTATTTTTCAAAATGAAACCCTAAATTAACACTGGTGTAATTGTCTAAAAAATAAAGGCGACAATGGAAATGACAATTGTTTCTACAAGTATGTAATTAAAAAATGAACTAGGTATAGCCACCGCTGCGCAGGTTAAATATAATATTTTAATCTCATAAGGAATTAAGAAAAAAGATACAAGCTTAAATTCAATAAATTTAATTATGATTCAGAAAGTTATGAAAATTGTTATAAAGTAATGTTGATAATAATGAAAAATTCAAGTTTACACTGGTGGTTTTGTCCAAATAAATGAAGGCGGTTTAAGCTGTGGCACAGGCGGTATGGTATGAAAAACGCAACCGGATATAACCCGAGCAGCGAAAGGCATAGTTGTAAATGAGACGGTGGGTGCGGTGGCCACAACGGGGACATGCGTTTCGTTGCCACATCCGGTCTTTAGCAGAGCTTTTGTTGGTCGACCCCCTTTGGGTTTACCGTCTATTTCATCATTTTTAGGGCACTTGTGCCGCTTCAGATGGGATTTCCTACCGAAACTTTTGAGGCATTTCCTACAGTCGAACGGCTTTTCTCCAGTATGTGTCAACTTATGATATTTCAAAGTGCTCTTGTCAGAGAACTTGCTGGGGCACAGTTCACAACCATATGGCCTTTCGCCTGTGTGTACCCTCACGTGTGTTATAAGATTCCCGCTCTGAGAGAACTTTTTATTACAGTGTGTGCAGTGGTATGGCTTTTCTCCCGTATGGAGTCTCATATGTTTCTTCAATTGACTCGAGTCGGAGAACTTGCTGTCGCACAGTTCGCAAGCATAGGGCCGTTCGCCTGTGTGTAGCCTCAGGTGTTGATTAAGGTTCCCAATTTGAGCGAACGTTTTATTACAGTGAGTGCAGTGGTGGGGCTTTTCTCCCGTATGGACTTTCATATGATTCTTCAAATTGTAGTTCAAAGAGAACCGTTTATTGCATTCTTTACACTCGAATGGCTTCTCCCCGGTGTGGGTCCGCTCGTGATTTTTAAGCACATTTTTGTAACGAAAGCAACGGCAGCAGTACTGACACCTAAAATCTCTGTCCCTTTCCGGAACAGTTGTCTTACTCGTTGTCGATCCACTGCTCGATGGGTCGGCCCTCGATTTTGTTGTGTTGACGGCCATCGATAACGACAAAGAAGACGATCTGTAGGACCCGTCAGTGCTTGACGGGTAGTCCTCGCTGTGGGCGCTGTACAGTGCAATCCTTGGGGTTACGTCCGACAACTCTTGCATCAGAATACTGTTCTTTTGGGTGACTGTGCCGTCCGTATAACTCCTCACATTTGAATGGGAATAGGAATTATTAGATGAAAGGTATTCACTCTTAACCGAAGTGGTTATAGTTGTCGATGACTGCTGTGAATGTGCTTCGATGGCAACGCACTTGTGTTGATTCAAACTCTTTTTCCATCTGAACCTTTTGAGGCATTTCCTACACTCGAAGGGCTTTTCTTCAGTATGTGTCAACTTATGATATTTCAAAGTGCTCTTTTCAGAGAACTTGCTGGGGCACAGTTCACAAGCATATGGCCGTTCGCCTGTGTGTACCCTCACGTGTGTTATAAGATTCCCGCTCTGAGAGAACTTTTTATTACAGTGTGTGCAGTGGTATGGCTTTTCTCCCGTATGGAGTCTCATATGTTTCTTCAATTGACTCGAGTCGGAGAACTTGCTGTCGCATAGTTTGCAAGCATATGGCCGTTCGCCGGTGTGTACCCTCATGTGTTGTTTAAGATTTCCAAATCGAGCGAACTTTTTATTACAGAGCGTGCAGTGGTGGGGCTTCTCTCCCGTATGGAGTCTCATATGTCTCTTCAAATTTCGGTTCAAATTGAATTTCTTATTGCATTCTTTGCACTCGAATTTCTTCTCCCGGTTGTGGGTCCGCTCGTGATTTTTGAGCACATGTTTGTAATCAAACCCACGGTTGCAAACCTGACAGAAAAACTTTGTGCCTCCTCTCCGAGCAGTTGTCTTACTAGTTATCGATCCACTGCTCGATGAGTCGTCCCTCGATTTTGTTTTGTTGACGGCCATCGATTGCGACAAACTGTTGGACCCGGGACTCCAATTGTAGTCCTCGCTGTTTGCGCCGTACAGTGCTGTCCTTGAGGTCACGTCCACCAACTCTTGCATCAGAACACTGTTGTGTCGGGTGTCGGGCATAGGAACACCAGAACCTGTGCCGTCCGTAAAGTTCCTCGCATTTGAATGGGAAGAGGAATTGTATGAAACGTATTTATTCTTAACCGAAGTGGTTATAGTTGCCGATGACTGCTGTGGATGTGCTTCGATGGCATTCAATTCATTAATCAAATGCCGTCCAAATAATGTAGAGGTCTTGAGTTGATTAGTCATTACTTTCTAATCAAAAGTATTTGTATTTTCTTTTATTCATATTATAAGTATTTTAACCGAAAGACTGTTCACTAATATTCTGTGCGAAAAACTGGTTGTACTCACACTTCAAACAATTGGCGTAACATTAATATCGTATGAATTTATTAGAGGGACTGGACTTTGAATAACTCTTTTTTATTCGTCGAAAAACTGCATTACTTTGCATTGGAACAAAGGTTTGCAAGATAGCAAGTTAAAACCATTTCTTATTACTCATAATTTAAGCTTAAAACACCTATTTAAAAACTCAAACATCGAGGCAATAATTTAATGCAATTCGATTCAGTTATGATTTTCTTGTTATGAGGAGAGGGTTGAGGAGAGAATAGATTGGAATTCTCTAAGAATTAATGTAAAGACTTTTGTGTTAGAAACTGGATTTCACTCTTGCAATAAATTTTGTTTGACATAAGGTGCTATTTCTCAGTTATTAAGGGATTAAGTCTAGTCTTAAACTTTTTTTTTATCTTTTCGGCTGTACTTCAAAAGTAGGCAAAACTTTTTGAATGTTTTCCAAGAATTCATATTCTGTGCAAAAAATGTGTTGTTCTCACACTTCAAACAATTGGCGGAACATTACTTTCATCCAAACATTAAATTTATTGAATTGTGTGACACA
>JAQIXV010001093.1:0-11625 GCA_034700625.1 Tectocepheus velatus
TATTGACATCCGGGCCAATTGCAATTCAATAAGACATTGGAGTGACTTCTTTCGTGAACTTTCAAATAACTCATCCAATTGAATGTCTTTCCACAGCCTTTGTAATCACATTTGAATTTCTTTACTGAAGATGTCTTATGATTGGTTTTGTGGACTTCAAATTTTGGGTCATCGCCTGCAACGGGTAAGGCATGGGATGTCTTTTCTTGTTTGGAGAGCTCACCTCCAATAGATATAAATGGTTTGTCGCAAGAATTGCATTCAAATTGTCTGTTATTTTCTCGTTTCTCATAGAATTCAACACTTAATCTATCGTTTATCCTCTTATGAGTTCTAAAATGAGTTTTTAAATAAGAATTTGTTTTAAGCCGTTTCCCACATTGAGGCCAATCGCAGATGAAATTGTTTTCATTGCTGTGAATATGTTCTGAATGAGTTCGGAGACAAGATTCGCATTTTGTTTGATATTCACATCCGGTCCAAATGCAATTCAATTGAGGCCTATCGACATTGAAATTGCGTTTATTGTTGTGAACTGTTTTTGAATGAGTCCTGAGAGAACACCCACACTTTGTCTTGAATTGACATCTGGGCCAATTGCAATTAAAGGCATTGGAGTGACTTCTTTCGTGAATTTTCAAATGACTCAAATATTTGTATGTCTTTCCACAGCCTTTGTAATCACATTTGAATTCCTTGTCCAAAGATGTGTTATGTCTGTTCATCGTATGAGATGAGAGCATAGAAAGTGTTTCAAACTTTTGGGAACAGCCCTCAACAGTACAGACATATCGTAATTCTATTGAATGTTGGGTTTTTTGGACTTCACATTTAGGGTCATCGCCGGCAACGCGTAAGGCGTAGTATGTCTTGTCGTGTGTTAAGAGTTCACCGTTAGATACAAAGGATTTGTCATAAGAATTGCATTCAAATTGTCTGTTGTTTTCATTAATTGAATTGATTTGAAGTTTGCCCACATTTGAAGAAATTTTGTTGAAATCATTGAATTGTATTATGTTTTCAGTTATTGGAAAACATTGATTGTCTTCGGAGTCAAGTATTTCACGTTTTATATTATTTTGTAAAAACATATCCTCTTCTGTCGAAGAGATCTCTTTTGAAACAATTGATTGTTTTGAACCAAAATTATTAAACTCTTCGATTGAATCCAGTTTTAGATTTGAGTTCTGAGGACTGACTTCTTCTCTCTTCTCTTCTTCTCTGACGAAGACTCTTATTATATTTTGTTCGGATATTTTGATTACCATTTGGTTATCGAACCTCTTATTGAAGACATCTTCGACTTCTTTACTCAATTTAATCACATTTTGTTGATTAACAGAATCTGAAGCAATGGTTATGTCTTTGAGATACAAATCGACAGATATTTTGTATTCAATAAAAACTTTCAGACATTCCCTGAGTTTCTTGTTTTCATCGATCAGTTCATCGAAGATATCGTTGACTTTGATGTACGACAACATGTCTTCAGTTGTTTTCAGTTAATATTTATTTGATTTAAATATAAAAAAATTTATAGAAATATTTTGGTAAAATATTTTCCAAACAATTGATCAGTTGTTATGACAACAATTAAGACTTCAATGCATTTCAAACACGAAATGACTTTTTACCAAATGTTGTCTTCTTTGGTATAACGTAAGGCTATATCGATTGGTGATTACCTTTTGACAGTCGATCGATATTTTATTAATGAAACTTTTTTAAAGACTTTTGAAAAATACTTTTAATGATTTGAAAACATTCATTGAATTTGAGAATCATTTTGAGAGCTATTAATCACTTGTTTTAAGTGAATTCGATTCATAACTTTGTGGACATCTTTCATATGTTTTGTAAGATTCCCAGAATCGACGCACCGGTACTGACATCCGGGCCAAAGAAAGGTGTACCGTTTGTCGCTTAAGTGTAATCGCAAATGATTTTTCAAATTTGATTGCGATTTGAACCGTTTCCCACATTGAGGCCAATATCAAGGTAAGTTACGTTCATTGCTGTGAACTGTTTGATGGACTCGAAGGACATTCCCTCACTAGTGATGAACTCACATCCGGACCAATTGCACCGGTATTTCAGTTTCATCCAAATGTTTTACCGAATGGTTTTTAAATAAAATACTGTTTTGAAAGACTTAATTCAATTATAAACAAATTCTAACTCAATGTAAACAAAGATAAAAGTTAAATTTAATTTAAACAAATGAAAGAGTATGGAAAAGTAAACAAAAGAGAGTGTAGATAAGCACACTACTGTCACGGAGACTACTCCCTATAAAGACTTGAAAAACGGTTGACTTTAAGCATTGAAGACTCTAATTTTGTAATTGACTGTCACTCTGTCTGACTTTAATACTGACTGTGATACTGATGTTTTATTACTGAAATAATACTGATTTGATTTGTAAGCTCTTTCGTGCCTTATTTTGTTGGCCAGCGTTATGGCTTCCGCTCGACACTACCGCTCAGCCGTTGACCGCCCGTTTGCCCACCGCTACCGAACCGACCTAACGGATGGAGTCTCGAAACCGACCGTTTCAATGGACCGAAGCATAGGTGGATGGGCTCTACGCCGTTGCATATCATTAATAGCGAAATCATTTTTGATAACAAATCTATCGTTCGATTCGTTTGTTTGTGAGAATTGTGTGAAAAAAGTTAAATGTCAGTTATAAAAGTGTGCTCGATCAAAATTAAAGTCAAACCTGTGATAATCAATTGATTTCTTGATCCGAGTGACTCAATCACATCTAAAGTAATTGATTACCACTCGTTTGGGATCAGATTCTTTGGTTTTGACGATTAGACATGAATTGAAAATTTCGTGCAATTCATGCATTACTTCAAACTGTTAACGAATTGAAAGGTTGTCAAAATGTTCTTGGTCAAAAATAGAAGTCCTTCCATTTAATTCATTACTGGTTCGGAGGACCTACTTATTCATACAGAGAGTGATCGCCGGTAGAGATATCTCTGAAAACTCGTTATAATTGACAAATGTTTTTGTTTTATACGCGAAATAAAGTTCACAAATATTATAGATTTGATACAAACATAAACTAAAACTTAGGAAAGTATACAAACATAGGAAACACTTTTCTTATAAATATTTTCCATTCATTTCAGAAGTTTTTAAAATTCTTATGAAAACAAAAATATTTATGAGATTTTGAATTTTGTTTCATAACAACTCAAACATCAATACATTTCAACAAAAATTAAAATAAGATTTCAATTGAATAAATCAGGTGACAATATATTCAAACAAAATTGGAGAAAGTATGTAATCTCTGTTTCAATATCATAAAATAAGACCTGGCTACTCTTAAATGAACTAGAACCCGAAACTCAACATAAACCTGATCATTGATCATTACTAATGATTCATTAGTTGATGAATGTTGGTTTAATGAATATTTCAAAATATCCAAACCCATCAATCCGATTTTGTTAGAGAAATGAAACCTGATACATTTTTGAAAAATTTAAATTATATTTCTTACAGATGTTTGTATTTAAATGGTTTCCAAAAAAAATAAAACAAAAAATTTAAAAAAAATGTTTTTATTTAAGAGATTTATTTTATTGATTAATGTACTTATGATGGCCTCGAGCTCCCAGTCATCTGATAATTGTGAAAGGATAATAATTGATAAAACAATTGATAAACAATGCAATGAAAACGGTATTCAATGAAATAACTTCATTAAAACTTTGTTATTGATTTTTATTCGGGTTTTTATCAATAAATGTTCATGTCATTATGAGGTTATTCCAGCTCATGTCTCAAAGGTTCTTGTTTTCGGTTCATGGTTCAGGTTCAAGATGTGTATTCAGGTTTAGGTTCAGTTTTGGGTTAAGGTTCGGGTTAATTTAAGAGTAAACAAGCGTTTAACGAACACTATAACCAGTCCTGCGATAACACCATTCAGTAGGAATATATTTTAGATAAATAATAAAATTATTGTTGAATTTTGTAATGATTTAAAATTGATGTCGATATTTATAAAACACTTTTCAATCCCTAACATTACTCAACCAATTGTTGAATATCTAAACAATATTTAAAATCATGAAAATTCAACAATACTTTCAATATTTAGTTAAATTAATGAAACTTTCTTTGATAAACAAGCTTGATAAAGAAAATTCCTGTGAAGGACCATTTTTTGGCTACCCCTTCCCTCTGGCTCATCCTCAATATAATTTATGAGCACCCTGTCCCCACATGCATAGGCTCATACCAATAGAAAAGCTACTCTCCCTGTCCCCTAGAATCTGTATTAAGCGACAATCTCTTTATTATCAAGCTATTTTAATTAAATTCATTTTCTAGTTGCTGGTCCACTCTGGCTCACCCTCAATATAATTTATGAGCTCGCTATCCCCTCAGACATAGGCTCATACCAAAAGAAAAGCTACCCTCCCTGTCCCCTGGAATCTGTATGGAACGACATTCTCTTTATTATCAATCACTAGAGGGGTAGACGAAAAAAGAAGAGACAATGGCATGGCTATATAATTCAGTTGTCAAGCATTTTCTATGGAATTTCTCTGAGCCCCCACCTCTCTAGGCCAATCTCTATGGACCAATTGCTCTTTATTATCAACGCTTAAAATCTCTTTATTATTACCGGGGGGGAGGGTGGGGCTGACTGGGACGTAAGAACGAAAATACATCCTACGAAAACTCCGTTATCGCAGGCAATAAAAAACTTGAGAAAATTTCTGTTAAATTAAAATTAATTTTTAAACTATTTCTCAGTAAATGACTCCAAAAAGTTGATCCGAAAGTACAAAATACCTGATTTCAAGACTATATTTCCGATAAAGCAGAACCCCTTCCACTATACAAAGGAGAGAGAGATTTGGAAACAGCAGTCATTTGAGTCGAGTCTTATGACAGTCCAACAGTTTAAGAAAGTTAACGGAGTCTCTAATTTTACGGCATATTTCCACCCGTTTTGTGATTCGCTCGAGAGATACGAATCCCTCCACAAACAAATGCTCTCCTTTTTCATAACCGACGATCACAGCGAAATCCAAGGCTATGACACCGGAAGAGATCCCGTAAAGTGTCGTCAGATGTGGGCTCATATGGAACGGGGTTTGGACCGACTGTTGGACAGCAATGTCTACATCAAAATGATTGATTGGAAACAATACGTTATATACGACTTTGCCGTCAAAGAAGTCATTTTCCATGAATTGAATGACGTCCAGAAGAAGCGCTTCGCCCGAATCTTTAGGGACTATTACCAAGCTAATATCAAAGAGAATGAGGTGTGCGAATCGGGTTCTATAGGTAACTATGCCTTCAAGGATATAATTGATGTAAGTGAAGAATACTACTCTCGAGTACGGTAGTACTGCCGAGTGTTTTATCAATAAGTGGTTTAATATTTTTGTGCTTTTAGTTAAGAAAGACCGTCGCCGGAAGTCTCGTCGTTTTCGTTATGATTGAATACGCGGACAATATTTGTTTGACTGAAGAGGAATGGGAAGAAGCAGTTATGCAACAGTTCTTGGATTTGGCAGCAAAATCAATTGCCTACACGAATGACCTCTACTCGTTTGAGAAGGAGTACAACGAGCAAGGTCAAAGATTGGAGAGGTTTCTTAATTTGGTTTCACTGACCGCTATCACCAACGACTGCAGTATCCCTGAATCCATTGAATTAATGGCAAAAGAGTGCGTCCGCATTGAGAGCGAGTGTATGGCCCTTCAGAATAAGTTGTTGTCAGACCCGGCTGTTAGTCCACAGAAAAAGTTATTCGTTGATCACGTGGGTTATGTGATCGGTGGTCATTACTATGTTGGCTATAAAATTGGCCGTTATAATAATCATATGGAATAACTTTTATTACTTATTCAGTTTATATCAGTGCAATAAAATTTGAATGTTATTGAATTTTAACTATTAATCTCATTTTTAGTTCCAATTTTGCTTGAGTAATCCATGAGTCAACCTCATTCGTAAGTAAGAACTGTTGACAACTTTAGTTCCACTGCAACTAAAAATATTTCCTTGGCACATTGTTCTGAATTGGTGATAACTTGACAATAAGCTTGTTCGACCATCTTATAAAAATCACTTATTGACAGTCGCCGTACACTTTCCGAACGTATTTGTTTGCTCTCAAAAAAGCCCACAATTGATGATTAATCAATGATTAAGAAATGAAAACCCTTAAATTTTTAGCTTGATAAAGTCAACTATTGTTTAATTTTTCATTCTATGACTCTTTAGAGTTCAATTTTTCTAATTTGGGGGAAAAAGAGTGCGACCCCATACAACATTTACCGAAATGCTCCATAGACCTAATGTTAAAAAACTTGTAGTCCGGAAAGTTGGCTGCAATACTGCTTATTGATTAAACACTCGACATTAAAAACGTACTCGGGAGTACAGTGAAACCTCTAATTACAAAAGTGCTATTTTCTCAGTATTTTGTTCAGTAATCAGAGGTTTTCACTAAAGAGAGGTTCTTATATAATGGGAGTCAATGGCAGTGGGACTCAAAAATACTTTATTAATCAGAAGTTTTTCCAAATTAGAGGTCCTTTAAATTAGACCATAATTTGACCACCCGTTTGAAAATTTATTTCTTTACCCAAATGTTTGATCCGGTTATTTGATATATCATTTCCAATATATATATTATTCACACAAAAAGTAATGCCATCTCTATTCAAATGCTCAGTCAGTTGTAATGAATTGACCATTCTAACATTAAACTGGGTAACCTAAATAAATATCCTTCTGAATGTAAAGCTCCATCCTGCTAGAGTAAACTCGACATTCAGCAAGAGAATCTTATTCATCCTGCTACATTAAAATACTTATCCTGCTAGAGAAAGGGTTTTCTCTATCGATACCAATTCTCTGATATATAAACACCAGAACTTCTGTTCAGATGTCATGAAAAAGTCAGTCAATTGTATTACACTTAAAATAATGTATTGTTTTATTCTTATACTCTATTAAATTATATTTAAATAAACCTCTTTTATTGTTACTCTTTTTGAGTGCATTTTATTAAAGGCCGTTTGGCCTATCGTCCTGAGCACATGCGGTTAATCTCAAGATAGTAGCTGACCAGTGAAGTGCAGTGAAGTTACCGAGATATTGGAACCGAAAGAGTGACTCATGACACCGTATTGAAAGCAATATTGTTTACCAAGCAATCAATCTTGTCAAAAACTCATTTATTTTAATGTCATTTGTCTATTGATAAAATCTTCCCCTCTCTGATAAATCTGATAATAAATTGCTTTTATAATAATTTTAGTATTTATGAGTTGAGTCATAATTTACTCATATTTGAGCTAAACTGAGCCCAGAATCCCCTGATTCTGAGACTCAGCTATAAAAACAACACATATCCGGCGCCCACTACTCACTCTTTCTCTGACAGTCTTTGTATGTATTTCTCTTTTATTTGATTCAAATAATAAAATTGTGTTATAGAGTGAAAACTGTTTGAATTATTTGTTAAACCTGAAATCTAAGTCAACCAAGCTCATATTCTGGTCAATTATTCTTGATTCTGGTCACCAACCCTTACAGTATATAACAGTCTGTAAGAGTTATAAAGTTTCTCAAAGTTCAAAGAAAGTGTTATTTATTTTAATTGAATCTTCAAGATAAATTAGGTTTATTTTAAAATTTTCATTAGATTAATTGCGAGCATAAGAAAAAGTAAATCTAGGCTCTTGCACGAAGACCTGTTCTTGATGAACTTTTTCCTAGCCCAGTAAGCCAAACAGGCAAAACACATTACCATTATTATATATTTCAATTTTGCCACTGAAATTAAAATTCAAACTCAAGCTTAAAAAATGGTGTCATTATTAACCATTTTTAGGTTTTCGAACTTGTCGTTTCAGATAAGCTTGGCCATTTTATTCAACATTAAAAAAAGTAATTTAATTTATTTAATAAACTTTTATTGATAATAATTGTTTTAACTTTTATGCTGTAACTGAATATTAATTTTTGAGTTTTATATATTACATGTATATCTTTATAAATAATGATCAATCAAGAACATTTATTAAACTTTTTGAACTTTAATGTCTCAATAGCTTTCAATTTATTGAAATAAAAATTAATGTTTAGTTTTATATTAGACTTTGACTATTCTTATAAGTAAAAAAAGGAAAATGTTTTGATATTTGAATGAATAAATAATTAATCTGGTGAACTCTCATTGATTTTGTAGGTATCAAGCAGTTAAAAAATTTTAATCTTGCTCATTGATTAGGAATTTGTATACATACTTATCCTATATTCATTATTTTATATATAAAGTGTAATAAACCAGAAGCAAAATAAATTAGCAAAGTTATAAAAAGAAAACTTGCAAGTTGTAAAATTTTAAATTAGCTTGTTCTCTAGCTGATGATCAACCGCAAACCCCAGGGTCATATTCGGAAAATGTTTGAAAAGTAAAAGTTTTTAAATTAGTCACAAAACTAATGGGTATTATAAATGAAATTAATAATAAATATTTCGAAACAAAACATATGTTTTGAAAAAATTTGACTTAAAAAGCATTGAATAAGAAATTCCTAAAAGAATTGAACGAAATCTGTGTTTCATTTGCTTTTCAGTCGCCATTCAATTGAGTCTTATATTACAAAATGACTGTCAGTAAGGAAGTGTTGGCCAGAGTTTTGACGGTTTTCATGGCGTTGGCCCTAAAAGACAAAGAGCTGTTCCATCCGAAGGACATTGAAATGGTTCAGCAGAACGACTGGTGGATCGAAAGGTTTTTCGCAAACAATAGGACTGAAGAGGATGCGACCCGAGCGCTCATCTCTGCAATGGAGTGGCGCAACGACTTCGGTGTTCGTAACTTAACTGAAGATCAATTCAATGATATAAAGGAAAGTGGTAAGTATAAATATCTTGGTTAATTTTATAGTATTATTGAATTTTATTACGAAAAACTGATCAACTGACCCCCCCCCCTACCCTAGAAAAGAAAAGTCATAGGCCCTCTCTAGGAAAAAAAGAAGTAATGGCGGCGAAAATGGATTTAAACTAAATTAACGATAATTTAAACTGAATTTAGCTTAAATCAACTGGCCATGACAGTCCGCCATTAACCCAATCCCTAGACTTTTCCTTGAAAATTTTCCAAAATCCTATATAAACCCCCCCTAAACCATCTCTGGAAAGTGGTTGCTTTGCCATTTCTGATTTTATACAGACATGGGTAAGGCCGTCTGGCTCAAGTTGGAATCAGGAGGGGGAAATAGCGGGTTTTTTCCAAGATGTTCGACCAAAAGAGACCTAATGGTAAAACTATGGTCTAAATTCGATGTTTTTCGACTAAATTAAGCTTAAATTGTCCAAAATTTAGTTTAAATCCAGTTATTTCGGCCAATTTACCGAAAAAATGCACGCCGCCATCTTGCCTTTTTTTGGCCTCGACATCTGTGACTCAGAATTTTTCGCGAATTTTGCCCAACCCCCATCCTTGCCCATCTCTGATTTTATACCACTGGCAATAATGCTATACATTGCGACCATTCCCAAAGGTTTGCACACCTATAACACGACAGACAAATCGGGTCGACCCGTACTATGGATAAGATTCACGCAATTCAAGAAAGGGCTCTGGAATAAAGAGAGATCAAAAAATTATTTGATTTATATTTATGAAATGTTGAATCAAAAAGCCGGCAGAAATCAATGGGTAGGGGTTGTTGACGGTAAAGACGTCACCATTGAAAACATCAGTCTTGATCTTATTTTAGCCATGGTCATTATTAACGATAACTATTACCCTGGTTCTGGACATAAAGGTGTCTGCTTAGATTACCCACAATTTCTTGTGGATATATGGAGTGATGTTGGGAAACAAATGAGCCCTCAGACCAGCGATACATTGTTTTTCACCAGTGGCCTTTCAAATCTAACCGAGATTATCAACCAAGACCAAATACCAGTTTATAAATTGAACTCTTATAAGACTACCCCATAAACCCTATTCTTTAGCCCATATTTGGTTTAAAATTATTTAAATTGAAATAAAATAAATTGCATTCAAACCTGAATTACATTCATTTATTATAACAATAATTTGATAATAGAGTACAACGAGCAAGGTCAAAAATTAGAGAGAGTTCTGAATGTGGTTTCACTGACCGCTATCGTCAACAACTGCGGTATCTCTGAATCCATTGAATTAGTGGCAAAAGAGTGCCTCCGCATTGAGAAGGAGTATAAGACTGTTCAGAATAAGCTGTCGAGAGCGGGACATCGACTACTTGGCCACTGCTAAATCCGCTCCCTTTTACCAAGATGTTTTCTCTTTGTTCAACACCATATCTATCGTTAGTATTATATCATAAAATATTTATTCGATTTTTTTGAATTGATTTCGAAATTGAGTGACATTTCATTGAACTCTAAGTGAAAATCATAACATTATTCATACGTCAGAATAGAAACATATGTTTTATTATAATAACAATTCTTAATAATTAAGTAATAATATTAAGTGCCATTGAAAAACAACTTTTATTATGTTCCGGTTTATTATCTTTATGATGGCTGTCCCAGGTTAACAGAACAATCATTTGAACAATCACGTCTTGATCATTTGAAGTCTAACTTTTTCTTAATAGCGTTGATGTCAGAGATCGAGGGGGAAAACAACAAAAGTTTGAACTGGACACATCAAAAATGGCTCAATCAAAAATTCTTGGTCAATTGGAGAACAGACCTCATCAACAAAAACATAAAATTCAAAGTCGAAGTTAATACAAAGGGATGGTTTTCCATAGGGTTGTCTTCCAAAGGCAAGATGTTAAGGTCTGACGTAGCGATTGGGTGGGTGTCTGCTGATGGCAAGCCAGTGTTCAAGGTAAAATAAGTAAAACTCTCAATAACTTCAATCAAGATATAATTATGTTTACAGGATTACTGGATAGACCACTACAGGGGCCCAACTGTCGACAAGAGTCAGGATTGGGAACTAATCAGAGGCGGGAAGAACTCAACTCATATGGAGTTCGAGTTTTCCAGACCTTTGAAAACTTGTGACTCAGACAATGATCTCGAAATCAGAGCCGATATAACGACTCAGAATATGATTTGGGCTGTCGGTGAACACACCCCCGAAAGTCCGTCCGATATACCCAAACACATCTTAACGGGAATCGAAATTTTGAATTTTGTTAAACATGTCATTAAAGACCCACCGAATGAAAGTGATTTGCAAATTCATGATTTTGTTTTTGAAAATGTAAGTCCATTTTATTTCTCTAAATATTATCAAGCTAATTAGTAGTTATAAATTTTCTAGTTGACTTTACCGGAGGGAAACCTATTTATGCTATGCAAACTTGTCAAAGTTGAACTTGAAACACCCAGGCATATTGTAAAGGTATACAATTTAAAAATAATCTTAGAGAGAGAGAGAGAGAGAGAGAGAGAGAGAGAGAGAGAGAGAGAGAGAGAGAGAGCACATAATAATTAAACAAGGTGAATCGTAACTCACCGATTTCACAATTTAAGTTGACCGAGATCCTCGGTATTGCGGACAAGTTTCAACCATTAATTAATGACCATGGATTAATGGTCGAAACTTG
>JAQIXV010001094.1:0-10000 GCA_034700625.1 Tectocepheus velatus
AGTAGGGGATTCTTTTTCATGGCTGTGGGTCTCGATTTTTTCAAAATTCTGAAATGTTTTAGTTTGTTCATGAGCTAAATTATCGATAATCTAGGACAAAATGGAGGAAATGGATCCAAATATTCAAATGCCGATAAAAAGAGTGAACCAAAGAATAATGATTTAAGAGAAGTGATCGCACAAATAAATACAGATCATATTCACATACAGTGCTAGATGTGGTTGGGTTTTTAAAGTAAAGCCAAGTACTCTCGTGTTTTAAATATTTGGATCCATTTCTTCCATTTTGTAAACAATTATCTTATTTTAGACTCAAAACAAAACATTCATTTGATTCACAGCTATCAGTGATTTCATTGTGAAATAGTTTACGGTTTAAGTGAAATAGTTTTTGGATTCACGACAATAGTGTGAAATAGTTTTTGGAACCAAAGCTATCGCATGAATTAATTATTGAATTATATGATTAATTAAGTGATTTTACTGTAAGAAATTTTAAGGCAGGTTATTTTTTCTCCCCATTCTTGTTGCTTCCTAGGGAAGGGATAAATGAGGAGATTTTCCACGGACACCTCCCCCCCCCCAAGGCGAATCTAGCTCTAAATTGGCATACAAGGGTAGGTGACGTTCCAATGATTATATCACTATCTGCTCAATAAGTTACAAAAATAGGATCAAATAGAGCTCATTAACAAAGGAGAGGACTTGAGTCGCCATTTCATAGTTAAAAGTTGATTTAAAAGTAAATTAAATTTTTATTAAGAGAAGAAATTTTATAGCTTTAAGTTAATTTTATCTTTTGATTCAACAAGTATGTTGAAAATTAATGCTTTTTGGATGGAAAATGTGTTCGCAAAGCCTATCCAATGGCCTTATCTTGTTGGGTTCAGTCCTTTATGTAGTTCCCAAAGCAAGTTATTTTGGTTTGAGTTGGACTTTTTCCAAATAAAAGCATTCATTTTAGGCAAATCAAAGCCAAACTACAGCCACTATTGAAGTATGGATGCTCAAGGGGGTCAGAAAAACACACTGACTCGAAATGTGTGAAAAACAATCTTTGAGCAATTGCTTGTTTGGGGCTCTAGCAAAAATCCCCCACTCTAGAATCGAAAAGTAGGGTAGATAACCCTTTAGATTTATGAAAAATTTAGCATAATATGGCTTTACTTCCCTTTATATATTCATTTTAACCTGCCAAAATAATTTCCCCTAAATAAAAATAAACCATGTAAATTTCCAACCCCCTCAACAGCGGATGAGCCTGTAAATCACTTGTTATTTGTATACGTTTTCAAACCTTAAAATCATTTACTTCTTCATCAAGGTAACGGCTGCCATTTTACCGCTCTAACCCCTCCACCTAGGGTCGAAAATCAAAATAACTTCCTTATACCCCTCTAGAGCGGCTGAGCTTGGCCATCCCTGGTATACAAGGTGATGTGACGTTGGCATTATTACCTCACTGTCTGCTCAATAAGTTACAAAAAGTAGTCCCTTTAAACTCAATGACAACTGTCTGCGCCTTTACGTTAGAATCAAAATTTTTAAACCGTGAGGAGTGGAGTTGAGTCGCCATTTTATAATTAAAAGTTTAGATTCAAGAGTAAACTCTTTATTAAGAAAATAAATTTTATAAAGTTACTTTAGTTGTAAAGAATTTTCCTTTTGAATTAACTATTATATTGAAAATATACGGTTATGTTGAGTCGTTAATGGGTAAGTAACACTTTGTCTTTGAGCCATTGTTTAGAGGAGCACTCTGGCCAAAATACCCACCTTTCGAATTGAAAAGTAAGCTTGATAATTTCTTGGACTTTTAAAAATTTTATAGTCCCAGTGGTTTATGACCATATTCGTCCAATTTTACCGCTAGACAAACAAATGTAAAATTTTACTTACAATGCGAGTATTTGTCAGCTAAGAAGGGAGTTCTCAATGGCGGTATTGAGCTAGAGTAAATCGTCACATATCATATTGAAGGTTATACTTAGAAAAATTGAATGAGCTAGGTTTGAACGGCAGATGGTCACTTTAAGATCCCGATTTGGCCAGGTAAAAAGCGAAAGATTTATCGTGATTTGAAAGAAGAAATTTGAGCTTGAGTAATAACTTATTGTAAACTTTTGACATTTTTATCACATTTTATTCACAAGTTTTCAATGAATTAATAGTTTTATGATTTGAGTTGAAATAATTGATTCTTGAAATAAACCTTTCAGTAAAAATATTACTCAAGCTCAACTTTCTTCTTTCAAATCACGATAAATCTTTCGCTTTTTACCTGGCCAAATCGGGATCTAAAAGTGACCATCTGCCGTTCAAACCTAGCTCATTCAATTTCTCTCAGTATAACCTTCAAGATGATACGTGACAATTTACTCTAGCTCAATACCGCCATTGAGAATTCCCTTCTAAGTTAAGCTGAACATAAATTATGGTTTATTAATTAATTAATCATTAATTTTACAAGAACTAATTTCAACAAAAAATCCCAATGCTAGGAGAAAATTAATTTCAAAATAACGATTTATCTGTAATTTTTAAAATAATTCAAAAACGAATCTATCAAAAATGAAATTCCATGAAATCAAATATTAATTTAACGTTTAAATTACAGTCAGATTGATATTTTGAAATTGATTTACATCTAACATCGTAACTTTTTGTGAAAATTAGTACTTGTATAATTAATAATTAATTATAATGAATTATAATTTGTGTTCGCTATAACTTAGCTGAGAAGTACTCTCATTGTTAGTGACGTAGAAATTTACGGCTATTTTGCCGACATTTGGTTCAAGTTATTTCAAAATTAAATATACATTTGAAGACAATATCCTAATATTTTCAAAAAATTTTTTGAATATGTTTTCCAAGAAGAAACGAGAATGCCTAAATATGAGATCCACAATCCTTTGGGAAGTGGTGGTTCCGGAGCTGTTTATGTTGTTCGCGATATCCAAACTGGTGATATGTATGCGGTTAAACTGATCAAGATACCTGATGATATCTATGAAAGAAAGCTCATTGAACCCGAAAAGGAGCTGGCAAATCTGTGCCATGATAACATTGTGAAATGTTACGAAATTTCAGAGATTACAGCAGAAAACAGCAACTTCATTGGAGTACCAGAGTCCTTTCGTAAAGCTAAACATATAATGGCGATAAGAATGGAACTTTGCGACCAAGGAGATCTGGAAACTATTTTGACTAAACGCGATAAAATAGATATAGACTGGAATAATAATATATTTGGACAGATTTTATCCGGTGTCAAATACCTTCATGAGAAAAATATAGTTCACAGAGATCTTAAACCGAGTAATATTTTGCTGAAAGGATCCATAGCCAAGATAACTGACTTTGGCTGCTCTAAACTGTGCGGAATGGCCAACTCTAGATCAGTGTGCGGCACTCCCATTTATATGGCCCCTGAAGCCTGGAATGGTAAATTTAATAAAGAAATCGATATTTATAGCTTGGGCATCATGCTCATTCGCTTCTATACCAAGAACGGAATATTTTGGAATTGGGTCCAGCATTGGAAAGGTGGAAGATCTTCCTATGGAATGAACATACCTGAGCTGATATGTGCGGACGAAAATCTTAGGGATTTTATAAAAGCAATGATTTGTAAACCAGAAATTAGACCGAATATAATCGTGTTAAGTGAACAATTCAATATTCTAAAGAATCAGCCCTTAGTTGTTAACATAAATGTGGATGACTCAACAGCAATCCATACAACTATGAGAGTAATAGAAAAGTGCACCAAGGGAAAATTATTGTGCTTAGATGGCGGTGGCATTCGTGGTCTGGTTGAGGCAAAAATGCTTCAGCATATTGAAGAAAAAACCGAAAGAAAAATTAAACATTCATTTGAATATATTGCCGGCACCAGCACAGGTGGTTTATTGGCTTTGTATCTTGGCCTTAATAAATCAGCCAAGGAGTGTGAAAAATTGTATTTAACACTAAAAGATTTTGTTTTCGGCACACGATCTTACAAAGAAATCGTAGAATGTCTGAGCACAGGTCGAAATCTGGAGACTGTCGTTGAGAACGTCAAATCCCACACGGATACTTATGAAAAAGTTTTGAAGCAATTCTTTGGAGCAGAAACAAGGATGTCTGATATCAAGAATGTGAAGTAATTTCAACCATATTCATTTTTTGATAAGTTGTTATAAGCCTTTGTAGCTGTAAGTTCTTAGATTGTCGATAAGAAATGTGCTCCATCAAAATTCAGTAAAATATTTCGGACCCACATAATATCTGAGACTTCCATTTTAAAGATTTTTTTAATTACTTTAAAAGGTTATTTCTAAGTTTTGGGTATTTTAGATCAAACTTCGTGAACTGCAATACCCCATTATATCCAGTAATCCCCGAAAGAGGGAATAGGTTTAATAATCTCCAAAAATATTTCGATCTTAACTTCTAAATTTTTGGCCGAAATACCAACTAAGAAAATATAAGCACTACTCCCTCTAAGCTGAGGGATCTTGGGGAACCCTGACTATTTACCATTCAGATTTTCGGTATTTTAACTGTTGTCTGAGCTTATTAGTTAACGGTTTCTATTAATGGTTACAATTAATAATTATATTGATTTCTTGCAGGGTCATAATTACAGTAACACTGGCAGACCGTAAACCAATGAAATTAATCCATTACACAAACTTTGACCCAAAAACAAAAAATGAATTAATATGGAAAGTTGCTAGGGCAACAAGTGCGGCGCCCACATATTTTAAAACTTTCTATATCAATGATCTTGGTCCATTGATTGATGGCGGGCTGACTTCAAATAACCCAACGCTCACAGCTCTCACCCAAGTTGTTCGGCAAAATAAAATCCTAGTAATATATATATATATTAAACAAGAATGACCAAGTTCTTAGTTTTTGTGAGATTAGGTGGTATTTTTCAAAATTTTTTAAAGTACAGGGGCTCAAGTTAACTATGGATCAAGTCTAGGATCTCAAAACCCTAATTAATTGAGATTTCTCATCAAAAATACTATCGAAAAGTTCAATTCCGGAACTTCCTAGGTAAAACCATAAAGCGGCCAAGCCATTTCAAAGTTTGAAATTTTGAAATATAGTTTGAATTTTCTCAAAAACAGCCTTATATAAAATTATGGAGCTTTTTTAAAAAGAACCATACAAAATTACTTTAAAGACAGAAAATAATAAAAAAGGAGTTTAACTAATGCTTTGGATGCGGGCGCAAAATTTTAATCGATTTTCGGTAGTTTTAATTGAAAAACAAAAAATATAGGAAGCCACTTTACTCCGCTTCTAAAGATAAAGCTGAAAGACATTCTGCTTTATTCTCAAAGGCTATGGAGTCAGATCGATCACAAATTCAATGAAATTATCTGATTAATTTTTCTCCAAATTATTAATCTAAAATTTTTCGATTTTTAAAGAAATATACTGTCTATTTTGTTCAGGGATGCCCAAGAGGTTATCTAGCCCTAAACCACTCCCCCCTATAATCGAAAAGTTGGGAAAATAACCCCCCTAGGATCTGAAAAATTATAGGCTTAAAATCGGCAAAATTCGCCAAAATGGCCGCCGCGCGAAGCGTAGCCGCCATTTTGTCATAAATTATCGGTAATTTAGCCGTGAAAACTGGCCAAAAACGGTAAATTAAAAACAAAATGGCGGAAAACGACCATTTTGGCTCACTTCCGGCTATATTTCAGATCACCATTTTAGCCCATCCTAATATCCCTGCTAGAGTCGAAAAACCAAATACCCTCCTCTTATCCCCCCTAGATCGACTGAGCTTGGCCATCCCTGATTATGTTTATTCTCAAGTTTTATAATTTTATATTAAGCCATTTTTTAGAATTTTGAGTTCAAAAATTCAAACTTCAAATTTACCCCGCCATTTTTTGGTTTGACATAGAAAGGTCAAGATTATACCGTTCGATACACTTTTGATGTAAAATTTCAAACTTCTTAGTGTTTGGAGATTCTATACCTGATCCACAGTTACCTTGATCCCCGGTTCCCTTTTTTAGAGGGTGTTTTTTGGGAGGTTATATTGCAAACAAAAATATAGCCTGAAGTAAGAAAAACGGCCAATTATCTTGATGTTTTTGGTAAGATATTCTGGAAATTACACCTTTAATTTGACCTAACTTCAATTTTTACCAATATATTGCCATAAAGTGGTATTTAATTTTTTAAATAATATGAGGAATATTATAAAACCCCTCCAGATTTGGCCATTCTTAATATTAACTTTTTATTTATTTATTTGATTCAATTTTGAACTAACAGGGAAGAAAACAAAATTTTGTTAACCTTGTCGTATCAATGGGCACTGGAAAAATGCCCGATGAAAAGAGGGAGTTTCCGAATTTTCCAACTTGCGATGGAAAACTTCGTAAAACCTTGGAATATATTAAATTGCCCTTTAACAATGGTCTAAATGCATACCATTTATTTATGGACGAGGTTTGAATAATTTTAGAATTTTATTTATTTCTCATAGCATTTAATCTAGATCACAAGAACCGATGGACATATAATTGATCAAGCGAAAACATTTTGTGAAGTTGGCGGTGCTAAATATTTCCGATTCAATCCTGATTTAAGTCTTAAAATAGAATTAAATGAGGTTGATTCTCTCAAGATTAAAAAAATGTTAAAGGAGACTGATGTTTTCATTAAATCGCACTTTATAGAATTTCAATCTTGTATATCATATGTTTTAAAAACTTACAAATAAATAAAAATTCAATGAATTATTTTTAAAAACTTATGGTGTGTAATTGACTATATTTACCTAAGGTGATGTAGTGCATGTATTCTTTAGTTAAAAACCACCCGCCCATATGATCTTGCCTGCTCACAGTCCTCCAAAATGGCACCCGCGCAAAGACCATATTGTTCTAAATTATCGGTAATTTAGTGGTAAAAATTTTTACTGGTTTTAATACAATTTAAACTCAATTAAAGCTATATTTAACAAAAAATTTGCTCAAAACAGTAATTTTCCTTAACTACTTGCAGCTTTATTTTCGGCCGCCATTTTAACCTCACCCCATAGACCGGCTGAGCTTGGCCATCAATGATTTTAAACATTAAACAAATACTTCAGACTATAATTATTGATAACGAAGTGAATTAAAATATTTTTAAATGGATTTCGACTATGTTTGCAATAATTGATAACCAAATCAATTAAAACTAATTTAAATCAATTCAAAGACTTATTTAAGAATTTTCTAATAAAAATTGTTTCGAAGGTTTTGTGAGTTAGTGATCAGAAAATCTGCAAAAAGTGTTTTCAAGGAAAGACTCCCAGATTTCCAGACATAGACATATTCCCCACAAAAACGTAGAATATTTACTGGAAATAAAAATCTTAATAACATATTGAAAATTCATTAAATCATAAAAGTAGCAAGCATATTTAATTAAACATTAAATAAAAACATCATCCTGGTATAATAATCTCAAATAAATTTTAACAAGAAAATTTTGATAAAATATTTACATTAAGTTTACAGTAATTGAACAGTTTTCAAAAACTGCTGAATCGTTGGACAGTTATCTCGATCTCATCTCTTGATGTCATGTCTGTCATAACATGAGAGCTATCTCTGAGAACCAGACTAACGGCACAGTCATTGCTCTGTATTTTCACGATATAAACAATCGAAATGATAAAAATTATGAGAAGATTAAAGTAAGTCAATAAACAGGGTATCACTTCCAGGATCATCGCTGGTATGATAACTACGTAAACAGCCGTAAAAGTGGTCGTAATTGTGAGTAAAACTGAATTTTCGATTAAACGACGAAAATATTGACTAAAAACACGAAAAATGCCGAATAATAGACGAAAACGGAGGGAAAGTCTGTCATAAATATCAATGAATTTTGTTTTGCAAGCTCAATTATTTTGAAGATTTTAATCTTATTATAAAACATTAATTATTTTTAAATAATTAAACAAAAACTCTATAGTAATTACTTTCATCCGGATTGATTAATTTCAACTTGGTAGCCACCATCAGGCGTATTAATGATACGAATGCTCTTTGTTAGTTTTTTATATTTCTCCTTGAGCAACTTATGCTCCTTTGCCAACTTTTGGATGTCGCCCAATTCAGCTTGTAATTCTTTTATAATATCTATTGATACCATATATTGTCCTGCACCAGCAAGGCCAACTATAAGTCGAACGCCCCCTACAACACTGGCTCCAAGCAAAAGCCAAGGATTGCATACAGCAACTGATGCAGATGCAATCGAAAGTGTGCCAGCTAATGCCCCTGAAACAGCATCTATGATAACCCCAGTCTTCTTTGATTGAATGATTTCGATGTGCTTGCCAACTTGGAACTCCAGGTAACCTTATCACGGACAAAATCATTACAATGTTTATTTACAGGTAGTTATTTGCAGGTATGGCCAAGCTTCGCGAGCTCAGGGGGATTTTCCAAGATCGATATCAACTTTAAGGGGGTTTCTCACCCCATCCCTCCCCTATCCACCTTAGCCATCCCTACTTATTTGTTTACTTACTAATACATTCCTTCACTTCATTGAGTTTGTCATTAATTTCATCCTTGGTGTTTGACATTTCCCAGATTTCACTCATGGTTATGGTCTTTCCTTGGATTGCGTATAAGGACTCAAACTGTATAATCAGTAGTTCCACTTCTTCCAAGTGTTTTGAAGCTTCTTTGAGTCTCTCTTTGGATTTGTCGCGCAAATTGGACGCGTTTTCCAAAACCTTGGTGAATTCCTTCAGACGCCAAAACTGTCCGACAAGTGATTGAAAGGGAAGGGTACATTAATTAAAAGGGAAAGGGTCCCTTATAGATATATATTTTGGGGATATTTAATTGTATTAGGGGGTATTTTATATTTGTGGGTTAGGTTATAGACCAGGGTTATTTATTTGTAGTGCAGGGTTAGGTTATATTCCCGGGATATTTTAGGGTTAGGGCATATATTGGAAGTTAATAATTAAAAATAGCAGTAATACGGGGTTAGGGATAGAAACACAAGAGGTAGGACAGGAATAATACTAACGGACCCTAGGCCTAACCTGGTCTTACAGAAGACCCTAACCCTAACCTTACGTTATAAGAATAGACCCTAATATTGGGGAGTAGAGATTAATTAGGAAACTTTGAACTCTTATTATTAGCAGTAATTAAAAGGGAGAGGTTAGATTAATTAAAAGGGAAAAAGAAAAGGGGTGTTATAGATATATATTTTGGCGATATTTATATAAGTGGGATATTTTAGATTGCAGGGTTGTTTATATAAGTGGGTTATGTTATATTGCAGGGATAGTTTTGATAAATAGGAATTAGCAGTAATTATAGTATAAGGGGGATATTTTGAGTAGAGATAGAATTACAAGATATTAGGGGGGACAAAGATAATTGTAAGACCCTAGAGTAATAAAGAAACTTTGAAATAGTTTAATTTTTTTGACTCTAATTTTTTTGAAACTATTTTTTTTGAAATTGGATAATTTTATATTATTAGCAGTAATTAAAAGGGAAAGGGTACATTAATTAAAAGGGAAAAAGAAACTATAAGGGGGGTACCTTGTAGATATATATTTTGGGGATATTTTATATTTATGGGTTAGGTTATAGACCAGGGTTAATTAATTATATAAGTAGGATATTTAGATTGCAGGGATATTTGGTACACCAGGGTTATTTATTTGTATTCCTGGGATATTTCAGATACCAGGGTTAATTATATTGCTGGGTTAGTTTCCTCTGTTAGAGCTGAGCCTCTGTTAGAGGGAACCCCTGTTGAGAGATTTCTGTTCTCACTGAGCTAGCCTTAGGACACCTGCGTTACCTTTTGACAGATGTACCGCCCCAGTCAAACTCCCCGCCTGAAGCTGTCCTCGGAGGGGATCGCGCCGCAGTAGGCAAGACCCGAGAGTCAAAACCTACCTCGTACGCTTGATTCAAGAAACGTGGAACCACTTGTGTTCCGC
>JAQIXV010001095.1:0-11610 GCA_034700625.1 Tectocepheus velatus
TATATTAAATATTATTTGTCTATAATTTTCATAAATTAATCATTTTTTTAATTTAATAAAAAATATAAATATTTTATAAAAATTTTACTACTTTTGAAGTATTGAAAATTTATATTATTCAAGCTCCAATTGATTTACCTTGCTCGCAAATTGAATAATTTAATTAAAATGAACATAAATTAATGAAACAATTTTCAACTCATATTTTAAATCTTTAAATTGATTTGAGTAATAATTTGTGGAATTAAAATGAAATGAATTGAACTTGTAGATTTAATTCATTAATTCCATAACTTGAATGTGGAAATTATTCAATAATTTTCCTAATTACAAAGAATTAGACCTTGTACATTTAAGCCTTTCTCACAGTTTGATTAGTTTGTAGACAAATAATGACAAAAGTTGTATCGATTCATAAACTTTTGTCGACAAAAGTCTATTACAAAAAAAGAACAAAAATAAATACAATGGAATTGAATAATCAAGATAGACTACCTCTAGACTACCTCTAGACTACCTTGCTAATACTGTGGTATTTTCATCCATTCATCAAAAGTTCCTCTATTATAGTGTTCTAAAGCCTGTACTCAAAATTGGGTCAAATGTATGATTGGATTCAATTTCATCGTTAGATATTAGAGTCTAATAAACCCATAAAATTATTTTATGGGTTTCTCTTCACTTCTTATGCTTTGAGAGTATTTTCATTGAAAAATGTTTTTGTCGTTCAATGAGTAATGAAAACAAAATCACATGTTTTGGATATTTAATGGTTTTTAATGTTAAACAAAATGAATAAAATCGTTTCAATTGGGTTTCAATCGTTTCGTTTTTCGGCAATCAATTCAATAAATAGTCGATATTTTTGTAGTTTTTGTGTAAATAAATCAAATTATCTTAAATTCAATTCTTTTGCAAATATTTTGAACCGAAGACAAACGAAAACAAGTTTTTCAATACTTTTATCAAAAATCAATTTTCAAACTTTTCGGCAAACAATCAATTTTTCGACATTTTCTCCGAGAAATCAAAGACTAAATCAAATCCTTAAGAATGAGATAAAAGACAAGTCTTCAAAATCACCGAAAGCTGAAGAACTGGACGAATGGCAACAAATGAGACAATTGTCGTTAACCAAGAAATTGAAGTTCATGTTTACTAAATACTGGTATATCTCAATACCCGTCCATTTCGTTACATCTATTTTATGGTTCGGTACTTCATATTTGGTCGCAAAGAGGTTTGAAATTCAATTTTTATGATTTGTTTTTCAAATTATTATTTTTTTATTTTGAAGCGGTTTTAATGTTAAACCGATTTTGGATTGGATTAAACCCTACGCCGAGAAACTTCCGTTACCTGAAGTTGTCATCAAAATACTAAACAGTGACACAAACGCCAGTTCTGCCGGTTATTTGGCCATCGCTCTCATCATATATAAGTTGGCGACTCCGGCCCGATATGCGACTACAGTCGGAGTTTCCTTTTATGTCATTCAGTTTAGTGTCAAAAGAGGTCTCATAAAACCCGCCCTAAAGACCGCTGCCGGACAACAGATCAAAGCACAGGTCGACAAAAGTCGATCCAAATTGAATAAAGTATTGCGCGAAAGACTCACCAAAAGAGAGGAATTGAGGAAAAAAAATAAACATAAAAAACAAAAATGAATTTTCGACACAAAATGTAAGCAATCGATAGATTCACCAAATCTTCAATAAGTGGTCGAATTTGCGATCAGTTGGTGAAACATCTGTTGACTTCCGCCCAAAGTTTGGTCACTCGAGAGATAACTTCTGCCTAAAAATGACTAAAAAGAATAGGCTTTCAATTGTTTTAAAACAAATGTTTTTATTAAAACTGAAATATTCGTCAATAGTTTTGATTAATAAAAGTATAAATTCAATGGAAATGAGTGTAAATATCAATGAAATTATGAAATAATTGTATTGAGATTTGAGTGAATCATATCTTTAAGGCACTGACGGATAATTCACAACCGATTTGAGTGACATTCAGTTAATTAAAGTTCAATGTATTTAAGTATTGAATCAATACTTTGAGAATTAAGTATAAAAAACAATGAAATGATTTTTAAGTTCGAGTTCCAAATATTTATAATATTTGTACTGATTTTATGAATAATTAAATGAAATCATTTTAAATGCGATAATAAACGCAACCAAAGGATCAACGAATAGGTCTTCAGATGGTTTCCTTCTTTTCTTCTGTCAATTCTTCGGTTAGTTTTTTGTCTTCAATTTGTTTCTCAGTTTTATCTGATTTTTGATTTGAATGTAAAGTATTTTGTGACCTCTGGTCGTCTTCTTCTTCAATATCATAGTCACCGATGCGTTCATTTGTGGGTCCGTTAGAGTCGTGTTCGTCGACAGGCATTGCATTGCCGTCAATGAAGTCGTGTTCGGGAGTGAGAGGACACTGAAGACATTTCGATTCATTCATTCCATAGTTTATACAATAAGTACCGACACATTCACAGCACCCGTCGTGAAACCATCGGTAAGAGGAGGCGCCCATTGAAGTGCACGAAGACTTACATTTGTTCCAAGACATACACTGAGACATATAAGCGACGGTACAGTTGACGGGAATATCTTTCTCGACGTCCACTCCATCCGATCCATCATTTGTTGTCCCCTCTTTGTGAGGCATAGAACCGATTGATTCCATTATCACTACTTTAAGTGGTATTGAATACGAAGTCCATCGAAGCAAATGATCTCTTTCTTCAGTTAATACTGAAAACAAGTCGTGTTGTGGTTCCGGTAGTTCTTCGACATGTGATTTAGAGGCCAAAGAAGTTTCGTTTGTATTCGGTTTCGGACACATCTCTGAGAAGATAAAAGTATTCAACAAATGGTATAAAACGGATAATATTTAAGACATACCGACACACGAACAGCAGTCGTGGTAGAGGTAATCGAGACAATGATAACAGTCTCGACTGCAGGTCTTGTTTTGCTTAAAGTCATCGCATTTACAGCTTTGAGTTAACATACATTTTGAGACAATTGAGGCACAAACCGCTTCATTACAAGACTCTACTTCACAACAGATCCAAACCGATAGTATCCATACTATTGTCAAACAGATTATTTCAAATTTCATTTTTCTTTTATTTCAAAAATTATTTTAATTTGTTTTCAAATAAATTCAATTAGTTTTCAATAAAAATAAAATAAAAGTAAAACCAAAATAAGAGGCCATTAATAATGAAATCACTTAATGTTTACATCATTTTTGAGTAGACCTTCAAATCGGGTTTTAAATGATTACCGACCCGTCAATTGACCCCTCAATCAATTGTCACCTTTCATAGGATTAATTGATCAATGTTAGCTAGACAATATTGAAAAATAGCAAGATTCCTTATTTATTTTTCACGATATATATCAAATTCATTATTAATTGATTTGAAAAGTTTTTATAAAAAATATTTTTTGAGTCGATATTTGTTTTAGGGTTAGACTCGAGACACGAATCTAATATTGTTTTGCATTGAATCGTATTCTTATCACTAAATTCATTGGATTTCTCTTTAAATTTATTTTAAGATTTAATTCAAAATGTTTTGGTTTTCGGGAAATATTACGGAAGCCATCAGTAAATCAAAGACTGAGAACAAGTTGTTTGTCGTCTTTATTAATGGTTTGGAAATTGATTTTCAAATTCAATTTTAATGACATTTTTGTGTCTATTGTAGGAAACGATGAAATTTCTCGTAAAATGGATACACTTTTTGAGAGTCTGTCCCCAAAGTTGTCTGAACTGCCGTTAGTGGCCATAAAACTGGACTCACAATCAGATAATTGCAAATTCTTTTCCCAAATCTGTAAATATTTTCTGTGAATTATTTTATAAGAAAATCAAAGTCTTATTCTTCTGTTAACAACAGATCCGGTTATTCTGATTCCTTCCACGTATTTCATTGACACGAATGGCGTCGCCATTGAGATAATCGGCGGATCGGTTGACAACAAAAATATTTTATTAGAAAAAATCAATAAAACTATTGATTTATTTATGAGAAGTCTGTCCCCAAAACCCTCTGAAAGTGACGATAAAAAGGAAAACAATTCGAAGACAAAAAGTACTTCAGTTGACAAACAAATGGCATCAAATGCGAGCACTTCTGGCACTCAATCCAATCCAATAAATGAGTCAAAGCCTGAAAGTGACAATTCATCTGAAACTATAAGTGTTGAGTCAAAGGTGGAGTCAAAGGTGGAGTCAAAGGTGGAAAGGGCTCAACAATTGATTGAAGCCATTCGTCAAAAGAAAGCCAAAGAAGAGATCGAAAGAGAAAAAGCAGAAGAAATCGAAAGAAGAAAAGGAATGAAAGAAATGCATAATTCAAAGCGTTTGAGAGAAGACAAGGAAGCCCTTGAAATCATCAAAGAAAGGGAACGCGAAAAAAGAGAGGAAAAACTGGCCCGGGATAGGGTCTTGGCTCAAATCGCAGCCGACAGAGAGGAGAGACGTAAACGACAAACCATTTTCTCTGATCCTGAAGATCAACATCGAAGTGAAAATCCTTCGGAAACGGTAAAGACTTCAGACAAAAACATTGAAGAGTCGGAAGTCAGACAACGAACTCACGAAAGGGCTCGCATTCAGTTCCGACTACCGGACGGTTCGACGGCTAATCATATTTTTGAAGCAAAGGATTCGCTCCAAACCGTCAGACAATACGTTATTTCAAATCTAAACATCCGATCCTTCGTTCTCTCGACGACATTCCCGCGCAAAGAGTTCTTATCAGAAGACTATAACAAAACACTGGAAGAGCTCTCTTTGTGTCCCTCTTCTGTCTTATTAATTATAACTAAAACCGGAACCAATATTTCGAGTGCAGTCACTTCGCCATCATTTTTGTGGCAAATTATAGCATATGTTTTCCTTCCATTTGTCATGATTTGGAACTTTATGACCACTTTTTTCAATGGACCCAATCGTAGGGCAGAAACTGATGACTCGAACCAAACTCGACCTCAAAACCGAAATCCGAAAACGTTTTCTAATAGAGAGGGGAATATCAGACAAATGAGGGATCGGATGCGCGACGGAGACGATGACGACAACAATACGTGGAACGGAAACTCTACTCAACAAATGTGAACCTCTTCTCAGATGTTCCGCAATATCAACAGATTTTAAGACAAAAATTAATTTGAATTTTATTTAAAATTTGTTATTCTTTTGATTTTAAAGATATTAAAATTTTGCAAAAATTGATTATATATTAAGTTTTTGTGAGAAATATTTGAATAGTTTTATAATTAAAAAGATTCTCATATTTTAGAGTCAAATCCAAAATCGATAATATTTATAAAGTCATCATTTTTTGAGTTAAGAGTCCAAACAAATAATATTTTCCATAAATTCAGAGTCTATTCAAACCATACATTCAATGATTATAAAAATAAATTATCGAAACTATCGGACAAATGGTTGAAATGTTTGAAATTCTGTATCAAAAACTTTTTTAATTAGCACTGAATATGCAATGACTTGATGTCCAACGAAAGAGCACTCCTTTTGATTGACAGTAAACGTCAGAATTGAGTCAATTGACGAAAAGCTAGAGTTATAGAGAGCTCGCGATTCTGTGCTTATGTTCATCACTACTGCACTCGGAGTGCGTTCTCCCCAACAGAAGGCGTGTCTTCGGGACTCTCTTTTTTGTTGAGCTCTTCAAAAAAAATATTCAATCGATTGAATCAATTGAATCCAATGACGAATTCAACGCCAGACCCTAAAGAGGGTCAAAGAATCGGTGAACAAAACAATGAGGAAATCGAAGTCGAAGAGGAATCTAATGTCGAGGAACACGAATTGGAGTTCAGAATTGAAGGTAAGCCTCACTTCGCAGACAATCAGTATTTGATTCAAGATTTTGATCCAAGAATTGACTCAATTGGACACAAAACTCGACGAATTGGATAAATATTTGGATCAATTAGAAGAGAGAAACGAGTCTTTAAAACAACAATTGAGTGATTTTCTCGAAGATATCAAAAATGAGAAATAATTTTCATTTAGTTTTATATATACTTAGATTTAATTTATATTAAAAAAAATACTTATTTCTAATCATTATTCGGATTATCTTTAAAAGCGTCGAATGTATTGTGTTTTTGTGGAAATCTATTCATTAAATTGAATTTAATTCAGAGTTTATTACAATTTTTAATCAAAGATTAAGAGAAGAGCTCAAGAAATACAACAATTACTGGAATTCTTATATAAATTAAATGAGTTTCCGATTAATGAAGTCATCGATCAATAGATCCGTCAAATAATAGACTCTCGAATTGGTTTCGAATGAAATTTAAGACCAAAACTAAAATCAATAAAAAATATAAGAAATGATAGAATTTTGAGAAATTAATTAAAAGAATTGATTGAAAAGAATAACAAAAGTTTATTCGACGGGAAGTTCAAAGTTATCGCTGACATCAACTTTAGGGACGAGTTTGTCGTCGATTTTGGGACTGGTTTTGAGATCACATAAACCAAACTCTTTTAGTTTCCACTCCCACTCGAGCCTCTGCATCGCCAGCAAAGACTCCGATTCTTTCCTGTGTCTCAAAAGCATCACTTTCTTAGTTTTTTCCCATTTGTCGGACACGTCCTGAAGCCACGAAAGGAAAAGTCTTCCATTATATCGGGTTCTGTTAGCACTTAAACCACTTGTGCCGGCAGTCAATCCCTTTTCAGTTTTGATTTGATTTGAAATATCGTTTTGTTCGGTCTCTGAATCGAATACATTATAGATCTCTTCGTCTTTAAGTATAGAACAGACAGAAAAGGGAACGCTTTGATTAGCCATCGCTCGGGCGGCTCTTCCATGAACTCGTAGTATCTCCTGTTCTGAGGAGAGAATCAATTTTTGACGTTCGATGAGGTGTTGGACTTTCATTTTGTAGCGTTCCTTCTCTTGAGACACGAATATGTCGTGCATTCGAGAATTGGACAGAGAGGAGGGCGGGGCTGCCAAACAAGGTTTCGTCATTTTTGTGGCACTACTTAAGGCGCTCTTATTGTCGGCCAACATATAAGAGCACCGATTAATGAGATAATCATCGAATCCTTGCGGAGGTTTCGGGTGAACCGAAAACATTTCTCTTCGCTTTTTGTCCACATTTTTACGAATACTTAAAAACATTTGATAGCAATTAGTTTGCGGTAAAGCGAACGGAGAAATGTCTTTAGGGGTTAGACTAACACTTGATGTCGAAGAAGACGAGTCGTTATCGTTATCTCCATTTGAAGTGTTATTTGAATTTTTATTTTCATTCGTATTATTATTTTTTATCTTTCGTTTTCTGGGGTGTTGTGAGTCTGTATGAGAGCTATGAAGCGCCGACTCTTCCGAATCGCTTTGATGGTCAACCGAAGAAGTGCTAGACTTCTGACTTTGTTGCTGAGCAACCCTTTGACTACTTCTGGTTATTCTTTGAGAACTAACGGCACCGGAAAGACAATCGCTTTCATTTTGAAACGACTCTTCAGACGATATAACGTATGGAAATTTAGAACCAGAAGAGGTTGTGCTCGAAGTAACAATTGTTGATAGAGAGGAATGGGTGCCACTATTGGAGGCTATACTTGAGCTCAAAGATGAAGCCGTACTCGAAGTGTTTACTGGCAATACTATCCTAAGGGGCGGCACTTTTGGAGCGTTACTTTCAGTGGATCCGACGCCAGAATTACCGTTTGAAGTGCTGTCCTTCGGGTTCGACTCTTTATCACACTCTGAACCCTCAATACCTTCGCTATCAGACGAAGAACTGAATTTCTTACAATTTTTCTCTGTTTTACTGTCTTTAGATTTAATTGAATGATTCACGTGATGGTGATGTGAGTGGTGGGGGCTCTGATGGCTCTGGTTGTGGTGTTTAGCCTTATTATAACTCAAAGATTGATTTGAAGGGTTGGATGAAGTGCTGCCACTACGTGGAGGCGGTCCAGGAGTACTCGTCGAGGAAACGCTTCCGTCGTTACTCTTTCTTCGTTTTCGACTCTTATTGGAGTCATCCGTTGCTGTCGTTGTTGTCAGTGAAGAGTCAACAGAAGTGTAGTTGTGGTCAGAACTGGCGCTCACCGATTCTGAAGGGCTGCCATTCGGAGCATTTGTTTTATTATTATTTTCATTTTGTTTGTCAATCGACTCACTGTTCATCTCTTTGTCAGAAGCGGTCGAAACACTATAACTCTTCGCTGAAGACATTGAAGAACCGGAAAGAGTAGTGTTTGGAATACTTGTCGTATGCTTTGAGTCTTTATTTGTTTGTATTCTTAGTGTCAGTCGCGGAGAACTTGGCTTCAGAGGAGAATTATTGGACGGCGAAGAAGATCGGCTTTTAGTGGTATTATCCTTAGAATTGATGCCATTTTTTCGCATCTTTTCCTCAATAAAAGAATTAATAACTTCTAAAACACAAACACTTTTAGTCACTTCAATAACACTTTTGTTAGAATTGTTAGTTAGAGTATAATCGGCGCCACATTTCAAGAGTAGTTCCACTAAATTGTAGTGACCATTGACTGCAGCGTCAATCAGAGGAGTGTCTCCATTATATCCCCTGACGTTGACATCAGAGCCGGCTTTGAGTAACTCTTCAACGATAGTGATATGTCCCCGATTACAGGCCTCGTGTATTGCAGACCATCCTTACATACAATACAAACAAAGCATTAAAATTGATTGGATTAAAGTACCAAATAATTTGATACCAGCAAAGTCTGGGCAATCGATGGGATATTTGTTTTCAGCGATAATCTGTTTGACTCTATTGAGGTCTCCTTTGATGGCTGCGATGTGAAGCCCTGTCTCTCCCTTATGATTGCGTCTAACTCTTTGAACACCGCTTTTCAACGCATTATTCGTTGAAAACAATATATCTTTTGTATTATACGTGTTATGAGTCGAGTCTATAATATAAATAACTAATTAAACCGATTCTATAATTTTAGAGCCATTTTAGTCTTAAGAAACATTTTTTTATGGATGAACTCAAAAGTGCTGAGCATTGAGTGCATTGAATGTTTGAATGCGACAAATGAGTCAAATACCGATCGCTTTGATAACTATTAATATCTTAAGTAATACCAGTTCTGAGCACAACATCATTAGCGCTGACACTCAATGTCTACTTAATATTCAATAAAAATATATAAAATCAGATTCACATAAATTACTCAATTTTTGTCATTCATTACAAACATTATTGCGATTAAGAGCTCAACCCTTTAAAACACTGTTTACTTCAATAATTCAAAACCCAATCTTTTTGACAATCATTTCAATGTCTGACCATTTTGTCGATATTTCAATCAAAGCAAATATCAATTGCAATGCATTTTATTTTTTAATTAAATGATTGAAAATCATAATAAAATTGATTTTTATTAATGCAAATCATTTTTGCAAATAAAAAAAAATTCAATTTAAATGTATTTCAATGGCTTTCAGCCGAAAATTGATTGCAATTTAAATGTGGAAAGGATTACAAAAACGAGAGTTCATTGTATTGTCTCATCAAATAAACTATTGATTATAATTGGCTTTCATTTCAAACTTAATGACAATAACTTATTGTTTAAAATTTAATTTAATTTAAAAGTAATTTACAATAAATTGATTAAAGAGACCGAAACTAATGGATTAGAAATAAGGATCGATTGGAAAACAAGACTTACATTAATTGTCAGTTCATTTATAACTCAAATTAATTTTAATAAATATTTTATCAAATAATCAAAAGAATATTTAACACAAAAAAGATAACAATTTTGATTATATCCAGTGCTAAGGGATGTGAGGGCTGAGGACTGAGGGCTGTCCACTCTTTCATTGCTTTATTTTACTTATAATTGAAGGACAGGACACGAGAGGGCGACACAAGACTTGAGGACAACCGTAAAAAACAATCGATTTGTGAAAACATTGAGTTATTTGAAGACTAATTTTGACTTTAATTTCATTGATATCTCATTTAATTTCAATTTAAATCAAATCAATAAAAGCTCTAAAAATAGGTTTGTATTCAAATATTTGTTAAATAAATGAAAATTAATTGAATATTAAATAAATGAAAGCAATGGCCGGCGGAGAAGCAGTGGATGAATCAAAATTTACTGGATTATCTAAATATTTCAATTCATGGACAGACTTTGGCCGAAGAAACGTAGCGTTGGCCACAATCTCATTGATAGGTCTCGGGATCGCATACCTCGTCCTTAAACCCAAAAAACAAAAGCAGATCCAAAACAAACCGATTTCCAAATAAATACATTTTGTTTGAAATCATCGATTGATTTGTTTAATCACATAATTGGTCGCAAATAATGGGTTTTAACGTAAATTTAGTCAAAATTTATTGAAATTAGTTTTTTCTCAAATCTTTTTCAATTGGATTCAGATTTGTATCAATTGTTTGAATTTATGAATAAAATTGAGATTTAGTTTAAAAATACTTAAAAATGAATACAATTTATGAAATGACTTACTCTTACAACTATTTGAAGACAATTGCAAAGCGATAGCCAACTGTTGTCTCTCTGAAAGTGGTGTACAATTTGTTTGACTTTCTTTGTCGAAGAGTTTTCTTCTTTTCAAATGAATTTGATTTTTCAATTGCTTTGGATTTGAAGTGTTTGGTGTCAGACAAGTGTCTGAATAAGTGGTCGACAAAGAGGTTAACGAAAGAGTCGGTGAAAGTGCCTTAAAGTCAATCAAAAAGATTAATTAAAATTGATTTAAGACTACAAATGAAAATATTTACATATTTGTGGTCATAATTGTCGTCCAATACAAAGGATTTACAACTTTTTGGAGTACTTTCACTGAAATAATCAGAAGTTTGCAAATCGTTCTCTTCGTCTGACATTACTTTTGATGCCTTTGAAGACAAAACACACGAAAAGTCTTAATTCAAAGATTATATGATTTTTTGCATTTGTTTGAAAATCTATTGAAAAGTGTTGTAACAAATGTTTTGCTGTTTTTCGCGCAAACATTGAATCCGGCGCTAAAACTGTAGTCATATTTTCAATGCACAGAATGCGCGCACTTTTAAAGGGACCCTTTTTGGACCCTTTCCTCTCATCTCTCTATTGTAGACTAGTTGTGGCAAATCCGAGCCTCAAACTAAAACTTGACACTTAACAAGTAACTTAACAAGGTACAATATTCCATCACACTATCTTACGCTGGAATTTGAGCTTGAAAGATTAAATAAATTGTAAAATAACATTGATTCAATAAAATCCTTAAAAATTTTTCCTGTAATGAGCAAGGTAAGTGATGTTAAATCATTGATGACAAGTTGAAAATCTTACAAATAAAGTTGAATACCACTCAATACCACTCAAATCATTTACAAAGTATTAAACAAATTTGAGCTGAAAATTGAATTTATGTTCTAATAGTTCATAATTATTGTTCAATTGGTTGAGTTAGCAGAAGTAATCAAGGTCATTAGAGTATTCTCAAACAATTTAAGTTTTAATAAAATATTTATATTTTTTATTAAATTAAAAAAATGATTAATTTATGAAAATTATAGACAAATAATATTTAATATA
>JAQIXV010001096.1:0-11593 GCA_034700625.1 Tectocepheus velatus
CAATAAATTATTGATTTCTTACGTTAAGAATGTTTTCAAAATTGATTGGTTTCTCCAATACTTCCAAACCTATGGTTCACATCAAAACTCTATTCAAATACAGTCTTATCTGAAAAATCAATAATAATTTTAGTAAAACAATAATTGAATCCCGACTCATTTTTATCAGGAATATTACTCTGCTTGGTGTCAAAAATGTATCTTACAGCGAAAAGAGCCTGGTTATTTGATCTGATATATCGTATCCAGTCCTTTCTTGACCTCGACGTCAATCAATTGAATTGTTTAACAATATTATGAAAACGATAATAAAATATGGAAGATAATTGAACAAGATAACAATAATTGTTATACAATGTATAATACTTGTTGCTTGACTCTATAAAAAATAACTATAAAAATATAAATAACCAGGCTAGTAATAATTATGTCTGCTAAATAATTCTGCTAAATGAAGTTTGTTTATTTGAATATAATCTAGATAACTCTTACGATATCTGTTAAAATAATTTTGTTTATATTTGATAATAACCAAGAGATGAGTAATCGTTAGTCTTATTATACAAATAGTGAAATCTCCCTAGATAATCTTTAAATATAATTAATCATAAATACGCTTGCTCAAATAAATGTAAGATATTGCATCCTGTCTATGCAATTAAGTGACAATAAAAAGGTATTTCTCAGAAATTCTTATCAATAATAATGAGTTATAGTCTTAATAACTGTAATAATAATAGCAAGGTACCTTTACCTCAGCTATAACTAAATAACAAAATTTTAGCCAATTTTCATACAGAAGTCCTAAAACATTGATTGACTTAAACAGACATTAAATTGTTTGAAAAAAAGTCATAAATAATTTTATTTGAGACTAATTCAGTGTTTTTCTAAAAATTGTTTTCAATTTATTTCTGAAAAATATTTTTCAACTCAAAACAAAACGGTAAGAAAACATCCAATTATTTACAAAAGTTGCAAGAGCTTATTTATTCTGTGTCCATGTCAATCAATCAAACAGAAATTATCCTGAATTTAATGATCTATTTAATCGGTTTATGAAATATTCAATAATTTTGTTTTTCTTAAAAACACTTTTCAGTTATGATTTCCTCTTTTGGTCTCTAATTTCAATTAAAAAATTCATAATTTCTATCAAAACTCAGAATAAAATTACTCTTAAGAACGGAATTCAATGACACCACTCCTGACAAGAGTCCGTTCCTTAAGAAAACAAACTTTTCCTCATTTGGCGGTCAATTAATAATCAATACGAGAGGTAAAGGAAATCCTCATATCATGTGAACTATAATTAGTGTTGTTTTTAAACTTCATTTTACTTATGGTTTAAATAAAAAAAATTTTGCATTCATTCAAAAAAATATGGGTTTTCTCTGAAAGTCTAAAAACCATTTGATTTCTAAAACTTCTTAAGTAATTGAAACTCAAATTCAAGTCTCAAATCAAATAAAAGTTTAATTAAAAAAATTATTGAAAAATATTTTTTTATTTAATTACAGTTCAGTACAACAGTAAGGATGAGCGACAAACAGGAGTGGACTGACTTCAGGGCGGCCTTCGACCGGATTCTGTCCAAATTGAGTCCCATCGAGAACTGCCAGGAATTCATTCAGACGTTTGAATGGCTTCAACGTATGCTCCGGTATAACGTACCGCACGGGAAGTGCAACAGAGGTATGGCTGTCGTCGAGACGTACAGACTGTTGGCCGAACAGCAGAACAGAGTCCCCAATGAGGAGGAGCTGGAGATGGCCCGAGTTCTTGGCTGGAACGTGGAGTTTCTCCAAGGTTACTTCTTGATTGTGGACGACCTCATGGACTCCTCCATCACCAGAAGGGGACAGCCCTGTTGGTACCGACAAGAAGACGTCGGGCTCATAGCCTGCAACGACGCCATTATGTTGGACCAGGAGAACTACCACATCCTCAAGATGTACCTGGCCAAACACCCGCAGTACTTGAACATTTTCGAGGCCCTACACCAGGTATTTACACTTGATCCTGAGCAAAGGTAGCTGATATTTTTTCTATTGTTAAGGTCGCGCGTTACACCACTTATGGTCAGTCTATGGATGTCTCGTCAAACCCTCCCGGAAAGGGTCCGCAGTTCGCGCTCTTCACCCGAAGCCGTTACAACACAATCAATAAATACAAAACCGCTTTCTATTCGTTCGTACTTCCGGTCAGACTCGGTATGAAAACCCTATTTATTATGAGAAACCCACCCCCTCTCCCCTAACCCAGGGTGAGTATGACCTTGCTCCATGATGAGAGCAAAACAAGTAATAATTTTTCAAAAATGACGTCAAAACTGCTTTGATCTGAGTTTTCAATTGAAACTAAATATTGTTTTAAATAAAAAAATTTTTTTTATTATTAATTGATTTGATTTTCAACCCTTAATAGCGATGTATTTGTCGTCAATGACTGACCCGACTGACCACAAATCGGCGGAAGAGATACTCCTGAAGATCGGCCACTTATTCCAAGTTCAGGACGACTTCCTCGACTGTTGGGGCGATCCGGCGATCATCGGAAAGATCGGTACAGACATCGAAGAGGGGAAGTGCTGTTGGCCTATAGTCACGGCCTTCGAGTTGTGTAACGAAAGTCAGTCAAAGAGTTTGAAAGAAAATTACGCCAAAAAAGATGGCGACGCCGTCCGCAGAGTCAAAGCCATTTACAATGAGTTGGGCCTAAAAGAGGTGTTCCTCAAAGAGGAGGAGAAACAATACGAACAGATCTGTCAGGAGATCGACGCCCTGAAGACCAAGAGTCAACTGAATCCGAAAATCTTCAGACAATTCTTAGATAAAATCTATAAAAGACAGAAATAATTCTGTGCTATAAATGGGTATCTTTAAAATTGACCAAGAGTCAAATTGAACAAGTTGTTATTTTTTTAGGGGTTTATTAAATCTATTTTAAGTTTATTTTTAAAAAAATGTGTTTCTATTTAAAGACTGTAATTTTAAAATTATCCCTGGTCATATGTTCCAAGATTATGAATATTCATAGCCTCGATGACTAATCAATTGAATAATTATGAGTGAAATCAGTCGAAACAGGTTTTCAATAAAACAAATATAATTATAATTCAAATATAGCTTTCATTTGAATAGTTGTTTGAAATGAGACTCATTTGAGTCGCAAATCAATTATAAAAAATTTATTTTAATTGAAATCAATGTTTGAATTGAATTGTGAGGAAAGGGCTCTTCCTTCTCATAAAAGGCGATAACTGGCTCTCAGCCAAAACCTATTCAATACATAAATCAAATTCACTAATGGATAGCGTTTTACAGCCTTTTTATCCATTAATTCAAGGCTTGAATTAAATTCAATTCATTCACTAAATTATGTCAAATATCGGATATATTTCCTAATTATTGCAATAAATATATAATAAAAAACTCAATTCAATGATATTTGTCACAACTTTTTGATAGATAAGACACAGAGAGTCAGTCCATAAGAAGATTTATATTTGGTCTCAAATCAAATGAGGAGTTCCTATATTTGTTTGTGGATATCAATTGATTTTAAGGTAAAAAACAAATGCAAATGATTTTTGAAGGATAAATTACCTCGTGAATAGCATGTGCTAGCAGCTTTTTCTAAGAAAAAAAAGTTACAAAAACTTTTTTCAGTACACACTTCCAAGAACCGGAAAATTCCCCGGGAATATCATTAGATCAAACTTGACCATGGCAAAATAGGCACGAAATTGATAAGCTGAAAACAAACTAGTCAATTAACCAACTATTATCTTGATTAAAGTTAAGCCTAATTGAAAATCTATTCAAATATTTTTGACATCACATCCCAACCACTCGTTTTGAGAGTAAAAATCCTTTTTATGGGAAATCAATATTTATTAAGAAAATCATTGATTCAAACAATGGATTGAATTCCACAAAAACCACATTTATTTCCAAACAAACTACACACACCTTTCCCCTCAAACACTGAAACAGAGTGCTGTGCTGTGCTGTGCAATGATCCAAAGCATTTCAATGCAAACCTGTCTCTAATTAATCGATTCCACCGAAAAAGACTTGAAGTCAAGGCTTTTATTCCGAGAATAAGTTGTTTTTAGTTCAATAACGCGATAACCAAAAAGTACTGCAAAATATTGTATATTTGAAGTGCCGTTCCCTTAGCTCTGGGTATTATAGACATTGCGTTTTAAATGTAAATTTTTTTTCTCAATTGAATTAAAGGCATTTTGCGCTCAGAATAATCTGCGAAGGCTTTACTGGCAGTCCTTCAGTCGGAGGCAGTCATAGCCTCAGTCTCTGGGAAGTTGTCTTCCGATGGTTTCGTGTCTTTTCAGTCCCATTGAAGAGTTGTTTATATAATTTAATTGCGATTTTTAAATGACTTTACTTATTATATAACGATTTTTTCTAGTGATTTGATATTTAAATTAAATATTGATTTCAAATATTTACCAAAATTTTGTTTTTTGTTTAAAAAGTTTTTTTACTTCAAAACAAAAGTGAAATGAAGTGAATCTCAATTCGAGTGAAGTTTTTTCTCGACTAATGTTTTCTCAAACTTTGTTTGGATTATAAAAAACAAGAAAAAAAATAAATAAGAAATTCATTGAAATTATATGAAAAACTAGTTTAAACTCATGAGTGATAGTCCATGAACTCAATCCAATGAATTATTTTTAATCTTGTAATTAAAGTGAAAAAAAATTTGAATAAATTAGACCAAAATGTTTAGAATAGGTTTCAAATCCCCAAAACAACTCTTCAGTGTTTCGACTAAACTCTTGTCTCAAATGAATTCAATTATTGATTGAATTTTTTTTGTGTGAAAACATTTTTTGTTTAAATTTTTTCCAAAGACTAAAAAATGACTGAATTGTGCGAAAAGGAGAATTTAAAGACCAAGCACATCGCCGACATAATCGGGGAGTGGGGTAATTGGCAAAGGAATCTCACTATATATGTCTTCATACTGACAGCACTGCTCGCCTACAATGACCTCGGCTTTAGTTTCCTGGCCTACGAGACAGAGTACTGGTGCAGCGATGTTCCCATCGATCATCCCGTATGTTATTGACCAAGCTCAAAAATATCTTGCTAATTTTTTAACACCCAGAACAAGACCAACGAAATGAAATGCAATAAATTCACGAACTCTAGCGAAGTGTGCGACGAATGGAAGTTCAATAGCAATGACTTTGATAAATCAATTATATCCGAAGTAAAATCACCATGATAAAACAAATAATTGACTTTTCTAATCTAGTTGAATTTTTTTCCCAACCCAGTTCAATTTGGTTTGCGAGCGTACACACTATGCCTCACTCACGCAGTCATTCTATATGATGGGTTACTTAGTCTCCGGCCTTATTCTGTCCCCACTTCCGGACAAATACGGGCGGAGACCCCTCTGTTGGATATACTTTCTAATTGAGATCATATCGTTGATAGCCTGTGCGATGTCCGTCAATATACAGCAGTACATTATCTTTAGGCTGTTCGCCGGCATCGGCGGCTGCGGACGTACCGGTGCTATGTGTGTGACGTGTGAGTAATTACGTAATCATATCTCAATATAATTAAATACATTATTTCAAAGAGCAATATGAAACTGAATAGCTTGCGCAATTTCGCAAAAGACCTTGTACAAATGTTAATTTCTAATCAATTGAGATAGGATCACTCTTTAATTATCTTATACATTTGATGGGCAATTATTATCATCTCATTTATATGAATCTCTTTAACAGTATTGGAAAACATGGGACCGAAGCATAGGTCCGACATATACCTGATCTCAGGGCTGGGATGGCTGGTCGGCTATTGCCTGATCCCTTTGATCGCGTACTACATCCGCGACTTTCGTTACATGCATTGGGCGATGATCTGTCCCCTCATTTGTATGGTGTGCTGGCTATACCTCATGTCGGAGTCTCCCCGTTGGCTAATCACCAGTGGGAATACCAAGAGGGGTGAGCGAGTCCTCAGACGTATTGTCCGCCAAAACAATATGAGTGAAGAAAATTTTGACGAAAAATATGCGGAACTCTTACAACACTTGCAATTGGTTTGGGTTTTGAATACAAATTATATGAAAAATATTTATTAAAATTGTTTTTTAGGACAAAACCAGCGAAAAGTCGTACAGTTTTTTCGATTTACTCCGAACACCGAATCTGAGGAAATACTCCCTTATATTCTGGTTCTCATGGCTTGTCATCGGTTTAGTCTATTATGGCTTTAGTCTCAATATGTCTGACTTCGGGGGAAATGTTTACATATCTTTCCTATTGGGAGGTATTCCGGAAAAAATATATGAAAACCCTTTCCTTTAGCGAAAAAAAGTACTCAAATTTTTTTCAAATACCGTTCCGCACAGGTATTGTTGAGTTGCCCTCATCTATAATAGCTATACTGGCGCTCAGATACATGGGTCGCAAGAAATCGTTTTTCGGCTTTTTGGTTGTCATAGCCCTGTCCTCACTGGCGGTCATACCGACAACAAACTCAATACTTAAGGTGTCGTTCGCATTGGTGGGCAAGTTTGCGGTGGGAGCCCTCTGGTGGGTCGTCGAGGTATACGTACCGGAGCTCTACCCAACGCTGATGAGAAACTGCGCGTCCGGTTCCTCGGCAGCGATGGCTCGCTTGGGGTCAACCGCTTCGCCTTTTATGGGAGTTGTGGTCAGTTGTCAAACAAATCAAATGAAATGAAAATTTTGTTTAAAATTAATTTAAAATCTATTGAAAGGCCAATGAATACGGACTGTCAGTAGTTATGGTGTTCTACGCAATCATATCGATGTTCAGCGCATTTCTGACTCTTTTATTGCCCGAAACGAAGGGAAAGGAAATACCCGATAGTCTCGAAGACGTTGAATACCTGGAACATGACAACGAAAAGAACCTTGCTATAAAAGATAGCGATCAGAATGGATTGTTTGACCCAAAAGTTTGATTATTGACAATAACTGTAACAAAATTACTGCTAAACAAATATTTTGTATTTCATTTATGTATAATGAGGGTAATTATGATAATTTACATGAATAATCTTGTTTCATTACAAATCACTTTAATTAAAATTTACATGATAATTTTAAAATGGAATATTTCAATGTTTCATCTTTTTGAAGATGATTTCGGATATTAGCAAGGCGATTTCAAACAAATTAAAGAAACCAAGTAAATATAACATTCCTCGAACAGTTTTCAGTGATATTTTTGCTTGATTAGAGTTATCCGGAAAGTATTTAATTATATTTTTATAGTCCAACGACTGCCAGTAGTCTTGTAAACCGCTTTCAAACAGAATATCGATAACCGAATCGATTCTCTCTTTTATTGATTTCTCGATTTGTTTTGAGTAAAGAATAATAATCGGAGAACCGAAATATGTTTCGCTGCTTAGGTGAAGATCAAGGTGTTTATTTGCCTTGATCAAATACTCGTACGTGTTGCTATAATCAATATGGATTTTTTTACCTTCTAGAATGTCTGTTATTCTAGTCACACTTTGTTTTTGAACTAGGTGTTTGAAAATAAATTTAAATCTCGGATCGTTTGAAGTTTCAAGCAGGTGCCAGGTTAACTGACGCTTATCGGATTCAATTGTCATATTATAATCCTTGATGACTTGAACAAGGTCATCTATTGAGTCTACTTTCACAATTGGGTCATACAAGAGGTTTGATAAGACATTTGAGTTAAACAAATTAATAAATAAATTCATTGATATGATCCCAAGGCCAGCCGTCATTAACATCTTGATGTTTGATGTTCTTGCAAAAGGCCTCGAATCTTGTGATAGTAATAATTTCAAATAGCATAAGAAAATAGTAAGTGTGTTCAGATTATTGAGATTATCTTGGTAACTTATCAATCTGTAGACGAGTGTCAGTGATATTAGAGCCAATACAATAGCAAACCATATGTCAAATGAAAAAGAGGTGAAAACATGAAAATCATTTTTATTACTGTTTTCATATATTTTTCCGCTTAATATAGATATAGGACTTCCATAGCCCAGAGTTGTCGACAGTTTTGCCAATTGAAACCTTTCCAGTGTTGCTGTGAATGTGCCGACACCGACATCACAACTATTATTAGCCACGTCTCCGATCACACCATTCCAACCGCTGGGTGTCTTTCGACCGATTGCTGGGTTAAAACTGATTGATATATTATTAACCATTCCTTTGATAGCAGTCCATATGGCGTTTAATACATTTATATGACCGAAGGGGTGTTTAGCACTTTGTGGGGCCGGACTGTTGACAGTTATTCTTAAGGGATAACCAAAACCATTATTTTTCGTTTTTATCATTTTTGACCAAGACGATTTAATAAAACCTTAAATTATCAATGAAAATAACAGTTGATGAAAAATTTACCCTGAATTCACTTTCAAAATAGATCACCAATAATAATTTAATTCAAATGTTCTCCTAATTGCTATTAAATAGTGTCTCAATTTTAATTTTCTTATTTTTCTATCATTTATCTACTTTTATCTCACAATTGTATCTTGCATCTACAATAAATGACTTTATTAATATTTGAATAATAATTATTGAAACAAAAGTTAATTATTTGAAGGGTTTTACCCGTGCTATGTGTGTGTGATATGTGTGTGATATGTGAGTAATAATTATACTATAATGTCTATGTCTATCTCGTGTCTATAATGTCTATCTCAATATAATTATATACATTAATTGAAAGAGTAATATAAAATTGAATAGATGGCTCAATTTCGCAAAAAACCTTGTAGCTATTTTTAATCATATGAGATAGATCACTCTATAATTATCTTTTTCATTTAATGGTGAATTATTATCATATGATTTATATACGATTATCATATGATTTGTATATCTCTTCATCAGAATTGGAAAACATGGGACCGACGCACAGGTCCGACATATACCTGATCTCATGGCTGGTCGCCTATTGCCTGATCACTTTGATCGCGTACTACAACGAAAAGAACCTGGCTATAAAAGATAGCGATCAGAATGGATTGTTTGATCAAAAAGTTTGATTATTGACAATAACTGTAACAAAATTATTGCTAAAAAATATATTGCATTTCATTTATAACAAGGGTAATTAGCGAAATGTTTTATGATAATTTACTTGAATAATCTTGTTTCATTTACAAATCATTTTAATTAAAATTTACATGATAATTTTAAAATGGAATATTTCAATGTTTCATCTTTTTGAAGATGATTTCAGATATTAGCAAGGCGATTTCAAACAAATTAAAGAAACCAAGTAAATATAACATTCCTCGAACAGTTTTCAGTGATATTTTTGCTTGATTAGAGTTATCCGGAAAGTATTTAATTATATTTTTATAGTCCAACGACTGCCAGTAGTCTTGTAAACCGCTTTCAAACAGAATATCGATAACCGAATCGATTCTCTCTTTTATTGATTTCTCGATTTGTTTTGAGAACAGAATAACAATCGGAGAACCAAAATATGTTTCACTGCTCAGGTGAAGACCAAGATGTTTATTTGCCTTGATTAAATACTCGTACTTGTGGCTATAATCAATCAGGATTATTTAACCTTCTAGAATGTCTGCTATTCTGCTAGTCACATTTTGTTTTTGAACTAGGTGGTTGAAAATAAATTTAAATCTCGGATCGTTTGAAGTTTCAAGAAGGTACCAGGTTAACTGCTGCTTATTTGAAACAATTGTCACATTATAATCCTTGATGACTTGAACAAGGTCATCTATTGAGTCAATTGCAACAATTGGGTCATACAATAGTTCGGACAAAATATTTGAGTTAAACTGAATTAACAATAAATTCAATGAAATTATTCCAATCCCAACCGATACCAAGATCTTGATGTTTGATTTTCTGGCGAAATATCTTGAACTTTGTACAAGCAACAATTTAAAATAGAAGAATAATATCACCAAGATAGATTTTTGTTTAACTTGGTAACTGATTATTTTGTCGACAAGACTCAGCAATATCAGAGTCAATACAATAGCAATCCATACCTCGAATGAAAATGTATTGAAAACATGAAAATCATTTCTATTACTGTTTTCATATATTTTTCCGCTTAATATAGATATAGGACTTCCATAGCCCAGAGTTGTCGACAGTTTTGCCAATTGAAACCTTTCCAGTGTTGCTGTGAATGTGCCGACACCGACATCACAACTATTATTAGCCACGTCTCCGATCACACCATTCCAACCGCTGGGTGTCTTTCGACCGATTGCTGGGTTAAAACTGATTGATATATTACTAACCATTCCTTTGAGGCCATCCTTTATGGCGTTTAATACATTTTTATGACCGAAGGGTTGTTCAGGACTTTGTGGGGACCGACTGTTGACAGTTATCCTTAAGGGATGACCCAAACCATCATTTATTGCGGTTTTCATTTGAGACCAGAGTTTCTGAAAATTTTTTATTAAGAATATATCGATGAAAATGATAAGCAGTTTATTGCTTTGATAACATTTTTGATTGCATTGTATATTGGTTTTCGAGATTTCCATTAATTTAATTGAAAATCTCATCTTTTTGTTTGACAAATGCATATTTGATGAGCTTTTTATTGATTCCAGATAACAATAAAATTACACAATGGAATAAATTCAAATGATCTTGTGAAACTGCCAAGACAAAATGAAGTAAATTTGTGAACTTAATTGATGAAATTAATATGCTATATATATCTAATAAATCCATTAAATGAAATGTACATGTATTGATTTTAATCTTGGACAGAAAATAAAAGAAAATTGATCTAAATATAACATTCTACTTTTCCAATTGTTTTTGGCGACAATAATATGAAGACTATTTTATCATTATTTGTAATCATTACAAGATAATAATAGCCATCCAATAACTTTGAATTGATATGCTAAGTGACCTTGATGAGTCAATACACCTGTTGTTTTCAAGATTTCAAAACAAGATTACATTATGTTTTTAAATATCATATTCAAGAAAACTAGATAATTAAGACAGCTTGCTTATTTCTCTTATGGTGAATGAAAATTGAAGAAAATTCCAAAATTATCTTAATATAATTAGTTTCCAGTTGAATGTAATGTCTATTTAAAAAATAAATTAAATTTTTTAATTAAGTTATGGTTTTATAAATTTATTCATCAATTTCAAAAATAACTTGATATTTGACCAAGCAGCGATTAGAAAACATTGTATTCCACTAAAACCAGAGTATTTTTTGATAAAGTTTGTTGATTTGACTAAAATCACTCCAACGTCGGAAATTTTTGATCCTAGGCTTACAATTCCTCGAAATTGGAGAATACCCTCTTCTGGTCAACACTTCTACAGATATGGTATCTCTCAATACAGGAACGGCTGCACCGATCGATCAAAACTATATCAATAATATTATTCGAGAAATTCTAATATAAATTAACCTTGCTATTGTTTATTATTTCAATTTCAAGTCATATTCTTTGCTTACCATTTGTTGAAATACTCGTCACTAAAGACTGTGTTCTTTACATTTGATCACTCAATCATATTCTCATTGAGAGCTTATTATGTGATTAATTG
>JAQIXV010001097.1:0-11583 GCA_034700625.1 Tectocepheus velatus
TCAAAAATAATGGAACCTTTGGTTTGAGAGATGTCTCGAGACTTAGAGCTGTTATGTTTTGTCTATTGTTTTAGTCTTAAAATCAATTCATTTTTAAGAGATACTAAGGAAATGAATTTTCAATGAGATCTAAATTTAATCAAATGACAAAATCCCTAAAGAAAGGAAAGGGTAAAATGGAGATAAAGGCGCGAGGAAGTCATATGGAATTTAATTGAGTTGAAATATACAAACAAATGTAATCGCAAACTGTTTTTCATTGTTTAAATTTTTGATTGATTTCAAATAATTCAATTTACAAATTAAAATCATTTCTTAAATCAAAATTTAAGGCAATCAGAAGTCAGACAAACAGTTAGTCAAACGGTTAGACCAAAAGAAATGGATCTGAAATCAAATAAAGTTTTGATCCGAAAGACAGTAATTGCTATTAATATCAATAGAATCAAGAATTGTGACCAAAAATTTGAAGAAACTTTTACCGACGGAACAAATGTTTGGCGGCTTTTCATCGAAAAATTCAAAACAACTGAAGTTTCAGCCGATTCTAAGCCTAGATTTGTTTTAGGATTGCATTATGTGTCGGGAGTCACACAAAAGATCAAACTTCAAGATAAAAGATGGAGTTACATTGTGGACCTAGGCAAAGTTTTGCATTTCGACGTTTTTGTGAATGGCATAATAAGTGCCGAAGATTTGGACAAAAACGTTACACTTCTTCTTTGGCACGAGCTTGAGATGTCCATGCTCAATGACAAACTCATTCAAATGGACAGACCTTTAGATTCGAGCAATGCTTTCAATGACAAGAAGTTAAGTGATTTCACAATAGTTTGCGGGACTAAAGAGTTTTATGTCAACAGTTTCATACTTGGCCTGCGATCGGCTGTTTTTAGGAGTGCCTTCACATTAGATATGAAGGAAAAGGAATCCAAACGTTTGGTCATTTCTGAGGAAGAATCGAATATTACTGAGAAAGTGATGGAAGTGTTTCTCAAATATTTATACTCTGGATATTCCCGTGAAGTCGATGGACTCAAAGAGGAACTGCTATACCTTTCGGACAAATATCAAGTTTTGGAATTGAAGATCATTTGTGAAAATCTTATTTTCGTTGAAATCAATTCGAAAAATGCGTTAAAGTTATTGGAAGTCTTCGATAGACATAATTGCAATGAAATGGTCGATAAAACAATAGATTTCATCGCAAAAAATCCAAACGAAATATCAATTGAAGAGGAATGGTACAGAAACAACAGCGGTATTGCCTCCAAACTCAATAAACGAATGGGTCAATTGTGGGCTGAAGGCTATCAACTGAAGAAAACAATCGTCTCATTCAATGCCTTCACTTTTGACTATTATCGTTGAAATACAAGAATTTTAAAATAGTTTTCAAAAAAATAATTGAAATAAAGAGAAATTAAACGACAGATTTGATTCAAACTCTAATACTTTTATTGTTTTCTTCAGAATCTAATTTATTTACAGTAATATTCATTTCGATATTTTTCTTGTCGTCAGTCTTCTGATTGTCAGTATTTCCATAAAAGTTTTTCAGTCGATTAGCGAATAAAAGTATTGAAGTCGAGGAAAGGGTTGCTATTATGATAAGAGTGAAAGTCGTTCCGTGAAGTAAATGACGGAACCGATCGATGTTATAGAGCCAACACTGACCGGTCCGACCGCACGTCTTCTGCCACACATCGCACGCGGCATCAGTCAGAGCTCCAAACACGAGAGGCGCCGGAATGAACGCTATTTCACAAAAAAATACATTAATTTTAATATAGTTTTTGTGAATAATGTTTGGAATTCAGACTGAAATCTGATTCACTTTATTATATGATTTCTCATAACTTTTGATCTGAAAATGTTTTCTAAAAAAACATTAGAGACTTACACTAGAGTTACAGTTACTGAACATTAGCCCTAATTTGATGACATATTTCTATTCGAGAAAATAGTCGCTCAGAATATTCACTTGAATTCTCAAAGAAACAAATATCCGGATAAATGTGTTTCAGTTATTCTAATGAATAATTTTTTCGCTCCGAAAATATCTCACATTTGATACACAAATGACTTATTTTTGTCGCGAAAATAGCGAACGAAATGATTATCGAAATGTGAATTCTTTATGACTTACCCAACAAATTGATAATAGAGGCCAACAGTCCTAATGCAAAGCTCTTGTCTTTTGGCTCAACACATCTCAACAGAATAAGAGTGTCTCCGACTCTCGATGTCGACGACAACAGCTTCTCGGCCCCTAATATACTCATATATGGAACAAATGATGTGCAGTTTGATTGACAGTAGCCTTTGGTGACCATCCCTTCATAGCCAGCACATTTACAGCCGCCAAATGTGACGACTCCATCAGAGTTGGGGCCAATTTCATGTGTGCAGCCGGCGTGGCAAGGTGAAAAATAATTGAGATAATCTGAGCCACACACCGGTTGGAACCGTCTGGTAGTGCACTGACAGTCATTATTGCAATCACTAATTAAATCCATTTTGCCGTTCGTTAGACTTGTTTCAGCCATCAATGGATTGTCACAACCCATGAACCACATCGAGAACATCGATGCGGACCCGATGTAATTCAAGGCCACCATATATATGATCAGATATTTAGGGTTTGGCTTAAATTTGCTGATTATGACCGAACCCAAGACTATACCAAATGCGGATGTAATGACACCAACAGATCCTATTAAAGACAAATCAAATGCGGAATGTGTTTAGATATATAGTTTAGAACTGATATCTGGAGACCTGTTATAAAACTGGCTTCAGATGAGGTCTTCCGGAATTGATTTTCCAGATATTTTGGCTGAAAAATAAAATAACCGATTCCTGCGTTCAGTGCGAACACAGCTGTCACTAAAAATAGGGCCAAAATTGGATTCTTTAGGAGTCGTATCGCTTTTCGCGGAAATTCTGGTTTTTTAAAGAAAATTATTTTAATTTTTAATGTTTTCGACTCTTTTTCCGCTCAAATAGTATTTTGAATTAAATGTAAAAACCTTTGAGTTTAGGCATAGTCTCCGTTCCCTCGACTTTCATTCCGGGCATTCGTTTTGGGAATAACGCGATCGGAAATGAGAAGATCAATATCAAAGTTCCTAAAATGAGAAATCCCATCCACCAAGCACCAACATAGCGAGGGTCAGTCTGTTTTATGTCGACATCGACTTAAAAAGAAAATCCAATAATTAATAAATTGTTTTGAATAAAGAATGATAATGATCTAGATTAACGTTGATACTATTTTGATAACTTTTGTGCTGATAATTTACTTCTCGATAATAAAAGAATATTTGAATGAAAAGGAATATTATTACTATAATTATGACTCACATAAAGGGTTTTCCCAATATTTTAGTGCAAATCCGGCCAAAAAGTATCCTAATTGAGGGCCTAATAGTCTGATAGCGTAAGTGAGGCCCAGAAATAATGGTGACGATCCCTTCTGGACGTTGTCATCGAGATATGTGAAGCCGGCCGTATAGAAGGCATTGTGTCCGACGCCGTTCAGGAAATTACTGACAAAAAATATAATCAGTGCCGGAAATGTATGCGATTTTGATGAGAGCTCAGCACATGTTTTGTCTCTATCCGCATGAGATTCGCAATATTCATATTTGTCTGTAGTATTGGATGAGGAGTCGTATAAGAGATGATAAGAAGCGCCATAAATGAAAAACGGGAGGGCATTCATATAGCAGGCAATCACTACTATAAACATTCCCAGAGCTATAAGTCTGGGTCTGTGGACATGACTCGCGTAATAACCAGTTATCGAACTGAATATTATTGGACTGAAATTGTCGGCTATTATTATAAGACCCGTCAGTTTACTGGAGAAACCGAAACGTTTTTCAATAGTACTCATAACACCGACGAAGTACATTCCAAAAGCACCTTGCAATATGCCCAGTATGTTCGATATGATCATATACCAGACGGGAGTCGCATACTTCTGCATCCAATCGGGTTTCCAATTACCGAAACCACATTTTGTGTCATCGTCTGACTCATCATAATTAAGACATTCTTCGGTCTCGGACTTAGACTGGCTGTCAGTCTCACCCATTTTAAGTCTATTCTTAAACATTTCATTCGATCCATTATTTGCATCCATTTCCTCTTCAAAACATAAATTATTGAATTTGAGTGAAAATACCAAGAATTTTGTCGAATGATATGACTGTTGGATGAAATTTCACTCAATTTCAACGAAATTTTGGAAAACACGACTTAATTCAAACTCAAAGATTAAGTTTCATAATAGACTTAAATAGTTATTATTATTAAATTTATTACATATTTAGGGATCAAATATCAAACCTTAAGAAAAACGGCAAATGTTTTAAGCGGTTAGTTCTCAAGTTTACTGACATTGAAATAATTGATTAATTTTTTTGTTGAAAAATTGAAGAATTGATACGAGTCTTGAAAATCAATCAATAATTAAGAGATAATCTCTCAATAAAAATGTTATTTGTGCCAAAAGTCGATGAAAATATCATTGAGAGGTTACCCTCTTATATACCGATAGGAAACTCAATATTGTTTACAGACTTTTATCATAAGATTTTCCTTTACTTTGAGTTCCAAAGTGTATGAAAAATAAGTACTTTATATCGATAAGAGTCTGCACTCGTGTCCGGAATTGAGTGAAAAAATTTTAAACCATTTTCAATAAAAATCTCAGATAAAAATGTTTATCAATAAATTGGATGCATTTTTTCCAAAAATGTCCTTTCGTTGAATTTTTCAATAAAAAATGATATTCTCTTGCAATCAATTTTTGGTCTAAATTTGTTTTTATTAATATTTGAATTTTCAAAATCTTTGATATGAACTTTGGTTTTGTTCTGAGCATTGAATTGATTCAAAAATATCATTAAATAAATCCATTTTAACAAACGATTCAAACAAAACGATATAACATTTGATTAGAAGACAATAGAAAAACAATTTATGAAAACAATTGTGAGTTTCGTCTCATTTGACTCAAAATATATGAGAAGAATAAGAAGAGAATCGCTTCAATCGATAAGAGATTGAATTAATGGCAAAACTTATTATTTGTAGGTTTTGTTGACCAAAATAATTGTGTCTCCGATTCGTTTGGAAAATCTGTTCGCAAAACAATAAAAAACAAAATAAATGATAAAAACATTATTTGCTTTTGGAGTGAATCCAAAAAGATTTTGATTAGAAGTTTTTTGTAACTAAATGATAAACTAACTTGATAACTCCTCCGATATCAGCTATTATCAATTGCGGAAGGCAATTGGCCAGAGCTAAGTCACTGCACAGTTGCCTACATTCCAGTTCACTATCACAGGATATGGATAAGAATCGCCTGAAATTCAAAATTTAATTAAAATATATTTTGAAAACAAGTCATTCATTACTTTGTATTATTAGTTTTGACGGACAGTAGTCTTTCCAAATGTCTTACATCCGAAGCGATTATACTTTGTTTGATAATTTGTTCGATATTTTGTGCGTAAGACTTGAGTCCGTCCCCCAATTCGTAGAGTTTCAGCAAAACCTCTTCTTCACTAATAGAGTGAAAACACAAATAATTGATTAACAAAACTATTGACAAAACATTTCAACATTTTGGGCGAAGTTTTGTTCAAATAAAATGATAAAAACAAATTCATTACATATTTATCGATCGTTTTTGTTGCATGAAATCAAACCCAAAGTTCTGTATTTCATTCTGTGCTGACTCTGAGTTCAGATATAAAACTCGAGAGACGTCAGGAATTATGGTATTCTTATCGATGGAGTAGTCGGTGAAAGACCAGAGGTTTGAGTTGAGGTTAAATCTAAAGCCTCTTCTAAACATTGCCGCAAATCTGGGCCTATAGTGACTTGAGTTGACCCGATATACGACTCCGGTATCGTTGGACACACTCTCGAAGCCGTTGTCATTCCAGGCAGAGATGGCCTCAATGTCTGACCCACTGGTCAATAAGAATGGCATCAATTGTCCCATATATGGGATGAAATCGGGGGCTAATAGTGTATTGATATCGATCAGAATAAATGCTTTGGCGTCAGGAAAGAGGAGTTCCGTTGTTGTCAATACTTCGTTGAGATTTGTTCCAAAGTCTGGCAAATCATTGGACATAAAGCCAAACAATTCGGTCATAATTCCAATCGTTGGACAGTTTATGGCGTCATAGAAGACAATCACATTTTTTGGGGTCACTCCGGGCTGTCGTACTATAGTTTCGAGAGTGAGCGGCAAATAAATATTTTTGGCATAAGTCTCAGCCGTCAGGACTATGACCGGCGTCTTCACGATCTCATTACTGATTGGCAGGAACTTCACAATACGGGCAGTAATTAACGGGTCGTTAACTACATTACCTATCAATTAAGGAAAGGGTTTAAATGTTAGTCAGAATGAATCCCATCCATACCCTCACAAAACAGAGGGAATTGTGACGAATATTTGGCACAGAATTGAACTCTTCGTGGGTTTCGATCCAGTGGTGGGTCCGGCTGTACAATCAATCCTTGAACTGAACAAAGTCTTAGAAATTTTGGAAATTCAATCCTTTTTAATAAAGTCTTACTTTTAAGGGGAACACAGATCCTGACTTCAATAGGCGGACCCCAACCTCCGGCGTACGGAAGATTCAGCTTTGAATTTGAGATAAAATTCAATTAAAATAATGATATGTTAATTGAAATGCAATACATTTTCAAATGGTGTGTAACCAGTGATGCCTTTCTGAGTGATTATATACCAAGAGCTCCGATACATCAGATTCTGAGCCCAATTACTACCGATTTGGTAAAGAAGTAGTTTCGCTATTTTGGAGAGTCTGCACACAATTGCAAATACATTAGGATTTCAACTGATTTTTTAGATCAGAGGACAGACTTAGAGGTCGGCTCATCGAAAGTCGTCATAATTAGAATATCTCCGACTCTTAGCGTAAGAAGTAGTGCTTCGAGTGGTTGAGAGTCTAAATTGATTTTGTATTAAATCATTTGTTTTGTAATTAAAATCCAAACCTTTTGCATAGGTATCGAAATTAGTGACCCGGAGTATGGAACGGGTGATGTTATCGATGACCACTAAATTGATTCCTCGGCCGCAGCCGTTCAGACCTTCATCGAGAATACTGACAAAAATATTCATTAAATCAATTGATTTTGAGATTGATTTTAAATTACTGACTATTTTCCGTCAATACAGAGCTTCGGGTAAATTGTGTTATCCTTTCCGGTGAAGAGATGGACAGCGAACTGATCGGCAGAACAGGCGACTGGAAGACCACAGTTTGGGACAACGTCTCCACTGCCGATGCCATCGCCAATAGTAAAGCTAAAGTCGTGTTGAAGAGGAAGCGCTACGGTTTGGCTTATGTCCAGAGAAAGCTCGTCATCATTGGCAGTGACCACTGGAGGGTCTATCCAATTGACAAAATTAGCATGGTATGATCAAGGTCATAATTTAACAATTGTTTCAATTTATAAATACCTTTGAAATTGTTTACGTAATGGTATTGTCGGACCAAAAGAGTGATAATCCAAATAACGATAACAACTAAACCTAATTTTGACAAATTAAGGAATTGGAGGCCACTCTTCCCTGGACTGGATATGAGTGCCCTCTTTGGCGGCGGACCCACTCTTTTGTGAAACGAAAACATTTCTCATAACTGTCTCATCATTTTTGGGTTTGTTTACAGTCTTTTAAAAGACATAAACAGTAATGAAGTAATCGATCGATATTTTGATCCATTCATCAGATGATGTGAGGCGCAGGAGTAGTCTCTCTCTCTCTCTCTCTCTCTCTCTCTCTCTCTCTCCTCCCTCTCTCTCTTCTCCCTCTCCTCCCTCTCTCTCATAATTAAATGAGTAATTAAATTACTTGAGAGAGAGAACCCCATAATGAGAAGGTCTATGAGAAAAGGTATTGTGAGAGACTTTGACACTATTAGACAAATTGAGTTCTCGGATCAATTGAATTTCGTATTGAAATCTACTGAAACGAAAACTAATTTCAATATTAAATGAGAAACAAATTCAATGTATTTATTAGCTCTTAATATTCTGTCGGGTGGGGAGTCCTGTCAGGAATCGCCATAAAAAGCTGGTGATTGAGGTATCATTTTAATGCTACAATGATCAAGGTTAATAAACTATTAAAACAATTAAAATTAATTAATCGGAAAATCAATTCAATGAAACTATGAAATGAATAAATTTTTTATTCAACTTTTGGATTAGGATTCAAATTATTTGTGAAGTCAAATAAATGGCAAAAAGTGTCGGTTTTGGTACGTTTTGTCCCATAAATAGCAAAATTAAACTCTTATTTGATTACAAAGAAAAACAATTCATATTTTGAAGTATTTGTCCGCAAAATGATTTCAATTTCATTGAAGTTGTCTTTGTTTCTTCAAAAAAGGACAGGACTTAACATCAGATTCAATGGATTCGAAACTCGAAGTCAAGTCTTGAAAATTTGAAAATTGAAGTAATATTTTGAAATGATTTGTGAAATGAAATAAATGCCAACAATTGTTGTCGCGTTTTATCGGCAGATATTTTAACTCAAATTAAAATTAATTTCTATTAAAAACAATTTATATTTTGAGGTATTTGTCCACAAAATGATTTCATTTGAACTAAAGTTGTCTTTTGTCTTAATATTCAATACATTATTTATATTTGTGAGTAAAGGACAGAACACGACATCAGAACTAATCGATTCGAAATCCGAAGTTAAGTCTCTCTGCGAGGATCCGGTAATTCATGCGGCGGATAGACTCAAGAATGAGACCTATCGGGTCTATCGAGGAAGTCATTACTGGGAATTGATAGGACTTCCACCAAAAGAAATGTCAGCCCAAGTGAGAGGACCATTCCCATTGCCGTACCCAGAGATGTGGCCCTTCAAGAAAAAGACGTTTGTCTTCACATTGGGATGGAAAGGGGGACAATGGGAGGGATATACCTTTCAAATGACTTCAAAACCTGGCGGAACCTACTGGAACGTGTGGAATCAGGACCACATTATCCAAAGATACTCGAATCATCCTTGGAGATTCGAGAATAATTTTGACACGGCTTACAATAACGGAGACCTCGATAAGAAAAATTACTCTAAACTAATTGGATTTCGTGGGGATAAAGTCTATTATTGGAATACAAGTTTTGAACAATTTCTGGATATATTTAATGGAACGGGTTACTTGCATGGTGCTTTCGGAGAGAAGTTCCCCTCCAACCTTACGGCTGCTCTTCCTATCCCTTCGAAAGATCCGAAAGTTTTGTATTTTGTGTATCTCTTCAGAGAAGACAAGTACTGCTTTCGACCGATATATCCCGAAAACATGACTTTAGATGAATTTTGTCCGGAATGGAGAGACAACTCAGAACTCTTTGGATGTCGTGCCTCAACCCCATTAAACTCGTCAACTGCCGAATCAAATCATAAGAATAGCTTAAAATGGATTCTTTTGGTTATTATTGTTGTCTTCGTTTTGACAACAATTGTTTCGACGATTTGTGTCGTCTATCGCTTCTGTTGCAAGAAAGTTGACACTCTTAAGACTCCCCCTCCATCTGCTCAAAGTTCAAAGGCTTCAAAAAGTTCTAAACCTTAGACTAACTTTTCTCGTCTTCAAAAATCTTCAAAAGTTCAGACAAATTATAAATTTTTAAAAAATTAAATTTTTGTTACTTTTTATCTGTATTTGATTCAAATCCCGTAATAAAATACTTTTGAATTTATTTAATGAACAAAACTTTAAATCTCTTTCTGTGTTAGAGTTTAATAGTTATGTTTTTGAGCTCTAATTTTATCAATAATTGATAAATGATATCCAGTTAAAATTTAACTTTAAATTATTAATTAATAATTAAATATTTTAATGAGAAAATCAATTCAAATTTCAACCAATTTATGAAATGAATAAATCTTTTAATCGTCTTTTGATTGGAATTCAAATTATTCTAAAATTATTTGTGAAGTGAAATAAATGGCAACAATTGTCGTCGCGTTTTATCGACAGATATTTTAACTCAAATTAGAATTTATTTCAATTAAAAACAATCCGTATTTTGAAATATTTGTTTACAAAATGATTTCTTTTGCACTAAAGTTGTCTTTTGTCTTAATATTCAATACTTTATTTTTGAGTAAAGCACAGGATTCTTACGTCAAGTCTCTCTGCGATGATCCAGTGATTCACGCGGCGGATAGACTCAAGAATGAGACCTATCGGGTATATCGGGGAAGTCATTACTGGGAACTGATAGGACTTCCACCAAAAGAGACGTCTCCCCAAGCGATTGGACCATTCCCTCTGCCGTACCCAGAGATGAAGCCCTTCAATAAGAAGATCTTTGTCTTCACAATAATTGGGGGACAATTGGATGGATATACGTATCAAATGTCAACAAACACCGCCGAAACTCGTTTGACCGTTTGGTATCCCAACCACACCTTTCACGTGGAATTGACGCGAGAGAAAACATTCGACACGGCCTACAGTGACGGAGACCTCGAGAAGAGGAATTACACTAAACTAATTGGATTCAGTGGCGATAAAGTCTATTATTGGAATATAAGTGATGACTCGCTTAAGAAAATTGGAGATGAAAAGGGTTACTTGCATGGTGCTCACGGAGAGAAGTTCCCCTCCAACATAACGGCTACCTTTCCCATCCCTTCAAATGATTCGAAAGATCTGTATTTTGTGTATCTCTTCCGAGAAGACAAGTACTGCTTTCGACCGATATATCCCCAAAAATTGACTTCAGATGAATGGTGTCCGGAATGGAGAGACAACTCAGAACTGTTTGGATGTCCTGCCTCTACCCCATCTACTACCGAATCAAATCATAAGAATAGCTTAAAGTGGATTCTTTTGGTTATTATTGTTGTCGTCTTTTTGATAATAATTGTTTCGACGATTTTTGTCGTCTATCACTTCTATTACAAGAAAGACAGTCAGAAGACTCACTCGTAATCATAATTTGCTCAAAATTTTAATATCTTTAAAAATTTCTAAAACTTAACATTACTTTCATTTATCATAACTTTTCTTATTTTCAAAAATGTGTGTTCAGACAAATATTTTATTTTTTATATTTTTCTAACTATTTATTTGTATTTTAGTTAAATCTTATAATAAAATACTTTATATTCAATGAACTGAACTCTGAATCCCTTTCTGAGTGTTAGAGGTTTTGGTTGTGTTTCTGAGGATCGGTGGCACCGATTCGGTGTTAATTCTTATTTTATTATTTTATTAATGAGTTATTTAAATATTTAAACTTTTAATTATTAATTATATGTTTTAATGGGAAAATCAATTCAAATTTCAACCAATTTATGAAACGAATAAATATTTTAATCGACTTTAGATTGAAATTCAAAGTAAAATCAATTGTTTAATCGCGAGTCTCGGGTCAATTAATGTTAGACTGATAGTTGTCTTCTAATTTCTATTATTTCGTTTGACATTAAGTTCTTAAAAATGGGTTTTTATAACAATTTTATGATCCAATGGAATGTTATGGAGT
>JAQIXV010001098.1:0-11564 GCA_034700625.1 Tectocepheus velatus
CAATAATAAAGAGTCTGATCTCAATATTTACGACAAAAGCAAAAACTCGTGTCAATCGAAGTCACAAACGAATACTAACGGAGAAAATGTTTTGAATGATATAAAAGTGATTAATAATAATAGTTTACAAACAAATAACTCATTGAAAACGTCAAAAATTTTGATGAAACACAACAACCTCTGGAGAACTGAAAGAAAAAGTGCGACCATTAGAGACAGATTCACCCGAAGTGAAGCACTTTTTAAGAAAAATGTCATAAGAATGTATAGAAACCTACCGGCGCTCATATTCACAGCTATAGTTCCTGCCTTTCAATGTGAGACAATTGAATGAATTTATTGAAACAAATAAATAACTCCTTCCTCTTACAGGTGCCCTCTTTTTCCTTTGTTTGGGTCGAAACCCGTACGACATTCCGGTCGCCGTATATAATGGTGAAGTGTCTCCAAATTATAGCACAGATTTTCTTCAGTTGATAGACAACCACACAATTAGTCAAAATTATTTCAATTCATTTGAAAGCGCCTATCAGTCAGTCAAAGACGGATACAATCGGGGAATGATAGCTATCGGCGCCAACTTTACTCAAGCAATGATTCAAAGAGGAATGAATGGCTACAATATTGATGAAGAAACTATTGACATGAGCAATGTCAAATTATACCTCGATATGACCTGTAAGTTACCTCTGGAACAACTCATAGAATCCATAAATAATGAATTGAAAATTGATTTTCAGGTCAATTCTCTGCCAATAAAATTCGTCAAACTATTCACGAATCGTATCAAACGTTTGCCAAACAATTATTGAGTGAAAACGGATATCCCGAAGCGATGGCAGATCCCAGTGTTCAGGTATTTCCGCTGAGAGTTTATTTAATCCTCAGTAATACTAATGAAAACGTTTACTTCCAGATTGAATACCCTATTATGGGTAGTCCTGACCCAACGGTCACAGAGTTCATGGCCCCGGGATTTATACTTTCGTTGGCTTTTTTCTGTGCGATAGCGACGGCAGCCCTCACTCTAGTTCTCGATCGAAAGGATGGGTTACTCGAGAGAAGTCTTGTTTCCGGTAAGAAATTCAAAATAAATTCTAAAAATTCAATTCTTATCTGAATTTCTTATTAATTGTCAAAAAGGTGTTCATCCAAATGAATACATCTTTTCTCATGTGTTGACCCAAACAATGGTTGTAATACTTCAGACATTTTCTGTCCTTTTGATCGCATTTTTGGTGTTTGAGATCCCAAATCGGGGACCAATAATCTGGGTCTCGATCCTGATTATAATGCAAGGCGTGTGTGGAATGGCTTATGGGATACTCATCTCTGCCATAACTAAAGAGGAAAACTTCACATTAATTCTATGCATGGGATCAATGTTTCCGCAATTTCTTCTGAGCGGTTGGTTTCATATAAATATCAAATTAAAGGAAAATTTTATTTAAATAATATTTGTTTCAGGAGTTGTTTGGCCGGTGGAGACAATGCCTAAGATATTGATTTACATCAGTTCACTCTTCTCTCAGGCAAAGAGTATTGAAGCGGTTCGGTATATGTTATACCGGGGTTGGAGTATAGATCATTTCGAAGTATATTCCGGGTTCATTATATCCGGTTCTTGGACATTAATCTTCCTGACCATCGCCGCCATTATGTTTAACATTAATAAATCTAAATAATCAGACAATCAGTTCATTTAAATCATTAAAAACATTTCATTAATGAGAAGAATATACGAAAAACAATGGTTTCGTGACATTTGACTATCAATTCCTAAAACAATTAATAATTCATTAATTATCTAACATTCCATTCAATCCATAGCTTTATAATTAATTAATAAACATTAGGTCTAAATGTTTGATCAAAACTCGACCTTTACTTTAATATCATTAAATCAATTGTTTGTAAATATATTTTTTTTTAGAAATTATTCAATAATTTATATTTATTTATGAATTTTTGCAATTTTTTACAAAATCTTCTTTATATTTGAAGAATGAAATCAATTAAAAGTTTGAATGAATTAAAGAATATTCCACTTCTTTATTGACTACTGAGGACTACCGGAACAAATGGATACAACCCTTCCTTGATTTTGCTCATGCTCCTTTGCTTGAAAGGAAGGAAGTTTCAGTTGCTTTTAGATAGTTCCTTGATTTTTGTCATAATATATATCACTTTATTTATCTCTAAATCTTTCCCCTCTTTTTCGAGTTTTAGTTTCGACTTTTGTTTGACATCCGTTTCCTTTTCAATGCTTTCGTCGATCTCTTCATTTGGTTTAACTCTTGGATTGCGTTTTCTTGTAATGACGAGTATTGTTAAAACATTTGGTAACCAACATTAAATAATAATCAATGAATCTTGGTCAAAAAAATTTCTCAAGTTTTTGCAAATTCAAGTTTTTTCAATTCAATGCAATGTTTGACGTAATTTGTTTTCAACAGTTGTTTACAAAACAACGCTTTGATTGCGATCTTCACTCAAAACTCAAAACAAATTTAATTTTCATTAAATTAATTGATTTTACGATAAATTATAAGACATTTAATTAATATATCGATGAGTTTAGTCACATATGAGGCCAGCGATGACTCTTCCGGCGAAGAGATGTCATCATTGGATCCAAAGTTGTCATCGAAAAGTCTTTGTGCGATAAACAGTGCGCCCGAAGTCCGGAACTACACAATGGAAGCGAAGACACAGTTCTCGGCAGTGATTGACCCGAAGTGTAAAGAACTCACATTTAATCCCAAATACGACGACTTATTTGCCCCACAATTGGGACCTAAAAACCCATTCAAAGACGAGACACAAATTAATCGAAATTTTTTGACCGGAAATATAGAGGAGACTCACGTCAGTGAAGCCCAGTTCGAGCTCCAGAGGAAGCGCTTCCACGCCTACGGAATCGCTAACAACCCGAGCGATGGTGTCGTCACTGAAATCAATAATAAGGTATTTATATCACTATTTGAAGACATTGTCTGACATATGTTGTCACCATTTATAGGATCAAACGCTGGTCTCAGAGACCGACCGATTGAAAGCAATGGCCAAACGAAAGAAGTTAATGAATAGAGACTCCGCTGATATCGAGGGATATACCGGTCCGTGGGCTCAGTTCGAGGACGAGTCAAAGATAGCTAAACCTTCGCCCGAAGAACAGGAAGAAATCAATTCATTTTTGGCCAAAAAGAAGAGATTCGGGGCTAAGACTGAAGAGAAAGAGTTTGAAGAGAAGGCGACCGTTCATATTGAAGACGTGTATGACTACCAAGGTAGATCTTTCCTACACACACCTCAGGACCTGGACGTTAGCCTAAAGCCAGACCACACGCCTTCCAAGTGTTTCCTCCCCAAGAAACTGATCCACACCTATACCGGACACTCGAAGGCTTTGACAGCCATTCGATGGTTTCCTCGTTCGGCGCATCTGTTCCTCTCGTGTTCTATGGATTCAAAGATAAAATTATGGGAAGTCTATAAAGAGAGGCGATGTGTGATCACATACTTGGGTCACAAACAGGCCGTTCGGGACATTAATTTCAATCGAAAAGGTATTCAATTCTTATAAACGGAACAATTGTTTGACAAATGGTTTTGTTTTGTCCCCAAATCAGGCGATCGGTTCATATCCTGCGGTTACGACAGATATATAAAACTGTGGGACACAGAGACGGGTCAATGCATCAAAAGGTTCTCCAATCGAAAGGTCGCGTATTCTATAAAATTCAATACCGATGAGGAGCGCTCCCACCTCTTCCTCTCCGGTATGTCCGATAAGAAGATTATTTGTTGGGACACTCGCTCTGGAAGTATAGTTCAGGAATACGACCGCCATTTGGGAGCCATTAATACAATTACTTTTGTTGACAACAATCGAAGATTTGTTTCGACGGCTGACGACAAGTCGATCCGTGTCTGGGAGTGGGATATTCCCGTAGATGTCAAATATATCGCCGAACCGCACATGCATTCGATGCCAGCCGTGACTCCGGCCCCGAACGGGAAGTGGTTGGCCTGTCAGTCGATGGACAATAAGATACAGGCCTTCGCGTGTATGAATCGATTCAAATTGAATCAGAAGAAGATATTCACCGGACATATGGTCGCAGGTTATGCCTGTTCTCCAGATTTCTCTCCAGATATGAGGTATTAATCGATATATCACTCATTTGTATGAAATTTAATTGAATTTTGTTTGCCTTCAGTTATCTTATATCGGGTGACGCCGACGGAAAGGTATTTGTTTGGGACTGGAAGACAACTCGTCTCCTGAAGAGCTTTCAGGCACACGACAACGTCTGCATATCAACCCTATGGCACCCCCACGAGACCTCCAAAGTGCTGACCGCCGGTTGGGATAATAACGTCAAACTCTGGGACTAAACGATCGAAAATTATAATATTTTTTGTAAAATAATTTATGGAATCCATCGATAATTGACTCAAATTTGGTTTCAAAACATTTGTTCAATAAATCATTTTTTTGGAATCGTTTTGATTTAATTTGTTATCAAATGATTTATCAGACAATTAGTGTCTTTCCATTAAAATGAAGGAACGACTCCTAACTTCTCCTATAATTCAACTTTTTTTTAATTTATTTCGATTTTTAATGAAATGATTTGTAATAATTTCAAATCGAAACGATTTTCATACAAATTAGTCAATCATTTGAATAATTATCAGACAATTCATATAATTCTATTGAAATCGATATCTTATTATTGAATTTCATTTGGAATTAAATTCTCGAAAAAAAATCTTTTAAATTGATTTCAATGGCTTTGGGACCACACAAACAGAAGTTGCAAAAGAGAGGACCAACTCAGCCATCAATTAACACATTTGCTGTAATTAATGTAGAATTTGTAGAAATGTTTATATTATTTGAATATTTGAATCAAATTTTTTTTCAGAGAGAAATGTCTTACAAACAAATGTCTTATATTTGGTTCAAATATAAAAAGTTCTCAAATGTTGACACAAATGTGTTAATTGATAACAGAATTTGTGTCCTCTCTTCTCAACCTCTCATTGTGTGGTCCGAAAGCCATTCAATATTTGAATTTCAAATGAATGTGATTTCAATTTGTGCTTAAGAAGAGAACAGTAGTCGAGTCCACTAGACTTGACCACAAAATTACCGAAGTATCAAAAGTGAGGTAAGTCTTGCTTTTTATTAATGTTTTTTCCCTTCAATTCCAAACATTTATTGATTTAATTGAATTGAAAGTTGAATCAAATATAGAGGTATTGAATACTTGTTGTGCGCAGGAATTGATTGATTGCTGCTTTGATTTCGTCTTTATTTGGCTATAAATCGATTTTTAACGACAATTAATATTTTTCAAAAGGAAAACAATTGTTTGATAAACATTTAACCATGGTGATAATGGTCATGTAGTAAATAAAGTAGCCTGCTAAAAAATCCACTCAATTGTCTCTAAATCAACTCTCTCTCTCCCCTCAAATGTTTCTTTAAATTTGTCCTTGAACATGCATTCATGTTGATGTTTAGACTAATCAAGGTTCACTTTTATGTTTAACTCATTTTATAATGTAATTAAATTTCAACATTAAGTTGATTTTTGATAAGTATGATATCACCAAGGAAGTATAATATTTTTTGATAAGCTTAAGTTGCTTGGTGATTGAACCAACCAATGGGGAAGGAGTCACACCTCGCAATAGATTATGAGTCTCGTCCCAATTGGAGAGATAGATGTTTCCCTCGCTTTTCATCCACTCTTTTGATTGGTTCACAACTCAAACAAATTAATTGCAAAATAATTTGTAGAAAATGTTTATCTGTTTTAACCAGTAAAAGTAGCATGGTGAATTTAATTTTGAAATATATCAAATTTAATTTGACTCAAATAATTCAATTTAATTAATAGTATTTTAAAAACAATTAAATTGATTTAAATTTATTGCTATTAGAGTTGAATTGAAAGCATTGGAGAAGAGGTCCGGCAATAGAGCTATTCGTAAGACTATACACAAAATGTGTCAATACTTTCATTGAAGTGAAGTGTTGAGTGTTTTTCACTTTTTCTTTGATTTACACCATTTTTATCGTCCCTTTCGCTCAAAACTATGGATTAGTTTTTTGTTTTTGATTTTTGTTTTAAATTAAAATATTTTTTTGCATTCAATTAAAATGACTGAACAAATGGCGGAAACGGATATAAATATTTGCGATAACGATATCAACATAAATGGGATTACAGTTGGGATCAACTTTGAGGACAATAATCGTGACAACGATTGCCGACAAATCAATTTCGATTCGATGTCTAATAACGTAAACCGATTGCAAGAGAGTCCCAATTATGGTGACAATCGTTCAAAGCCTTCCTCGAGAGCCAGTATTAAATCCAATGGAAGTGAAGATAAAATTTCGGTCACAAGTCATAAATCGGAGCACAAGAGCTTTGATCCCAAACAACGAAGGGTTGCGCCCATTAAAGACCAGTACTGTTGGGACTGCCATAGGGTTGGAGTCGACTACTCGTGTAAGACTTGCCTCAGAAGTTATCACCTAAAGTGTCCGTCACTGAAGAGATCGCCTGAATTGCAGTCGTGTCCCGAATGTATTGGAATAATGAAAGCCGAAGAGGGAACCAATCCTTCCGGTTGTATGAAGAGATTGAATGGTAATGTCAACCGAATGGCCGAAATCCTTGAGTACACGATAGTGACGGTCAAAGCCGCCGACAAAAAGACTTCATTTCATTTTGCCGTCAATACTGAAGAATATCCCGATTATCACAAATATATCGTTAATCCAATGGACTTAAGTCTAGTCGAAGACAATGTTAAGAATAAGACCTACGCCTCGACCAACAGCTTCTTAGCGGACATCAAATGGGTATTGAATTTATTGAATATGTTTTGGCTTTAATTTAATGGAATATTTTGTTTATCATAAGATTTATCACAATTGTGTTGTCTTCAACTCCGGAACAAATAATGCGTTGATATCTGAGGCCAAGAATATTATAAGAGTCGCCAAACAAGAGTGTGAAGAGATTGAGATATGTCCGGACTGTTACCTCAATTACTATACATTAGATGAGGAGAGCTATTTCGCTGCCGTCTGTGAGCGCCCGCACGCCATAGTTTGGGCCAAACTGAAGGGTCATCCCTCATGGCCCGCAAAAGTCGTCAGATATAACGAAATCAGAAATGAAGTCGACGTTCGCTTCTTCGGGACACACGACAAGTGAGTCATCCCATCGATTGGTCTCTCATTTGTCTCTTATCTTATCATTGATTCGATTCATTGTATGAATGGTTTTGTCATTTGTATTGAAATCCATTCAATCGGAAGAGTATTCAAAATCGAATCGAAATCCATTTCATTCGGTCTTCCAATCGATTTCCAAATCTTTCGATTAATGAAAACCATTTGTAATTCGATTTATTGTAAACTTCGATATAATTTGAATCGAATTAATGTTTAGTTATATTTATAACCATTTAATAGACAATTGATTTAAAATGTATTGAATGTGGTTCTCATTGATACCATTCCTCCGATTCAGATGTTGGCTAAAACCAGATAAATGTCAACTAATGTCTCGCAAATACCCGAACTTAAAGAAGCCAGCTAAATTCGATGCAAACAGATTCAATGAAGCCATTAAAGACTTGAATCGTCACCTAGATTATTTGGAAAAATCAAAACCCAATCTATTCAAATATTACGACAAACACACCGTCTTTACTGTCGACAGACTGTACTTAAGTCGTGACCACAACTCAGTCAAAGAGGATTCCCAACAAAACACAGAAGTCATCGAAAATCCAAAGAAAGTGTTGAATAGTTATAATGGGATTCCATTCAAAACATTGAAAGTAAACGCCTCGACATTCGACATGACTCCACACATCATCCATCAGAAGGTCGACCCAGAGATGAGGTCTCCGCCCATTAAACGTTTCAAAAAGGGTTCGCCCAATAAATTGAATCAAAATCGATGTTTTTCTAACGCCATTCCCATCAGAGAAGAGTTGAGTTCTTCAGTAGAATCGGACCAATCGTTTAACGACAGTTCAAAAATCGATCGTTCCTTTAGTTCTCAGAACAGTTTCGATCAAAATTCTAAAAATGATTTCAATGAAAATCATTTAAATTCGAGTAATAGTGAAACAAATGACTTGAATCGATGTCCGAAAGACACTCCCCCTATGAGTCGGTCCAAAACAGTGACCGTTTCGGGAAAGTCATCAGAAATACTGAATTTAAACAATAATATTAACGAGACTTTTAACGACGAATTGAGTGAAACTTCAAACAAAAATTTGACACAAAATTCAATGAATGAAAACGATTGGAAGAAAAGTGACTCGAGTTCTAAACTTAAGTCAAAATCGCCTCAAAAATCGGTATTTATTTGATTTTAAATAATATTTTGTTTAAATAATTTGTTTTGAATAGAAAATTGATATAAACGACGATATAATGAAGAAAATAAAAACTCTTGAAATGAAAAAACGAAAACTAGAGGAAGAGCTCAACGAAGCAAACAATAAGATAACTGTTTTAGAGGAAGAAAAGGACGAACTCAAGAAGACTAACCAAGAATTGGTCACTTCTATTAGTGACATCAAGAAGAAGCAGTGGTGCACTAATTGCTCAAAAGAAGGTACCATTTATTCAATTAATATTATCATCGAATCTATTCAATTGTTTTTTACAAATTTTAAGGAATACTTCCCTGTTGTTGGAACACATGCTATTGCTCTGTTGAGTGTCAGCACCAGCACTGGCCCATCCATTCTAAGTCGTGCCGTCGCCGACAACAGCAACAAACGACTCGAAATTAAACCCTTTTGGTATCGTTTCCTAGTTTTTCGGGTTAAACGCCTAAAGCCTTATAAAAACAAATCGTTTTTTATTTTATCCAAAAGATATTGAATTTTGTTTAGTTTTTTGATTAGTTTTCACCTATTTTTCACTGATTTATATTAGACTGAAATACGACTCAATTGGTCTCAAAACCTGTTCAAAGAGCCATTTATATGAAAATAATTTTCAACGCAAAACACAAAACACATCGATATTTAATTTAAACAATAAATTTATTATTCATATAATTAACTGAAGAAAACATTATTTTATTTTTCATTCAAATGTCAAAAATCTTTGATTTAAGAGATTATTAAAAGTGTTTTAAAAATTTATTGAAATAAATATTAAATAATTTTTTGATTTATATTATAAAATATAATTATTTTTTATCAAATAATATGTAAAACAAATAATTTTTGAAATAAAAAAAAAGATTATAAAAAAAGTGAACACATTTTGAGCACCTGTTCCGCAATCAGATGATAGGTTTGAGTGAAATTGAACTCTAATTCAAAATAATATCAATAATAATGAGTGAAAAACGAATAAAATTTAGTCAAATAAAACATTATTTAAAAAAAACAATAAAATGAGTTAAAGTAAAGTATAAATCTTTTCGTGGGCTCTCTTTTGATGAATTTCCAAATGATTTGAGTCTCCGGTCCTATAATTACAGTTCGGATAATCACACCAAAACTTTTTCTCCGTCGAATTGAATCTAAAATTGTCTTTAATTATGTCTAAACTGTTATCACAACTGAAATCACGAGAATTCCAATCGTTTTTATGGTTGCCTTCAAAACCATTCATATATTTCTCTGAATTCATTTGTTTTGAACTGATTTGTGACTGATTTGAATGATTTGATTGGTTTGAGTGCCATATCATGTGTTCTCTCAATCGGTTGGAGTCCTCAAACTTTAAGCCACAGTCGGAACACATTCTTCTGCTCTCGTTATGAACGGAATGGTGTCTCAAAAAGAGTGTTCTGTTCTTGAATTTGAGCCGACAGTCAGGCCATTGGCATTCAATCAAATTATCACTTTTTGGAGTTATTTTCAATTCTTTATCTTTTGCTTCAATTGTTTCAACGTTTTGTGGTTTCGATTCATTTCTGATATATTTGTGGATTTGGTTCATATGATTCGCAAAACTCTTCTTATGTTTGTATTGTTTGTGACAATAATCACAAATAAATAGTTTTTTAATACTTTTATCTACTTTTGGGAGTAATTTCTCTTCAGTTTTATCCAACAAATTATCGCAACTGTTATCAAAAGAAATGGTTTCTTCGCTGAGTCTTTCAATACTGGAGTCAACCGACAAATCGATGGACACTTCCCTATCATAACAGTTGACAATTGACTCAATCGTATTATCAATGTTTTCACTAATCAATTGTTTTTCGTCAGTAGTTTCGGTCTTCATATCTGTTGTACTCTTAATATTGATGTCATTATTAATAATAACTTCAGACACCGTTTGACACAAATTTTCCTCAATTTTTATCATTTGTTTGTCATTAGGATTGTTGTCACAAATGGGTTGACATTGAGTTGACTTATCTTAACATTTATTTAAACAAAAATCAGTTTTAAATAAAAAATATAATCAAATGACAAAAGACTTACCGATAAATAGTTGAGTGATTGGTATGTCTTCTGATTGAAGTTTCGTTAGACTTATTGAAACACTTTTATCACATTCAGTGATGGCTTGGATTTGAGATAAAAGTTTTGTCTGTTTTGTCCGCAAATCGTATTTAATTTGTTTATTATTTTTAGTTAAATAAAAATCTTTTAATTCAATACAATTTTGATACAATTTTTGATAGAAATTAGTCAACAATTGATGTCTTATTAATAAAGTCTTGAGTTTATTGTTCTCTCTATTGATTGTCTGAATCCTTGATATTAATTGAAATTTAGTTAAATTTATTAATTCAGACATAATTCACATTCAACTAAATTAATGGTAAAAATCAATATTTGGCTCAAAAATTGATATAAGATTTCAATTCATAAAAATGAGTTCAAAAACAACTCAGAAAACAATGTTTTGAAGAAATGTAGAAATTATTTAATGAATTAATAAATTACAACAAAATTGAGAGTATTTTTGATTCCCTTTTGTATAAAAATAAAGCCTAAAAACGATTCAATACTTTACGTAATAGTTTTACCTCAAAGTGATTTGACCTCCATCTGTGATCACGTGACTGAGTCTGACGTTTCTCTCTTTTGATTTATGATTTGGCGCTAAAATCTTTTGGACCTAACATTAAAAAAAGTCAAGTTTATTCATTCAAACAAAAAAGACCTTGCTCATAATCTAACAATAATTTAATTCAAAAACATATCACAAGTTTTGTTCTTGAACGTTTTTCTCAACGAAATAATAATTTATCTGTAATTTATAATGTATCAAGATACTTATTAATTATTCTGAACAAAAATTTGATTTAAAACTTAAATGGAATGTAAAAATTGAAAAGTTTGACACTGTATCATGTTATATGTTATCATGTTATAATCTCTGGATCATCTCATAATACCGAACGAAAATAACTTTTATCATAAAATAGGATTCATTTAAGTACAAGGATTTTTAGATAGGGCTTATACAAAAAGTACGTACGCAGATTTTGGCTGATTTTTGACTCCCCCTCCCCCTATGTACGCAGTCATAC
>JAQIXV010001099.1:0-11552 GCA_034700625.1 Tectocepheus velatus
AAACCCCGACCCATATATTGGATCAACTCTTGGGAAGACCTCTACGAATGGAAAGACATGAAGATTCAAACAATATCCTTTACAGATCTAGTTATATTTTCGAACAACACTCCTGGTAATCCAATGGCAATGGACTTCCAGCAGAGAATTGAATTGTTGAGTGAAAAAATAATTACAGATATAAATAAGTCTTTGGATCAATGGATTGATTTCAAAGGCGTCAGAGAGGGTCGGGTGGCGATAGCCTTTTCAACACAATTTCTGCATATTTTAAAGCAATATCTAATTTCAATGCAATTGGAAGAAGACATAGACTTTCATGTCTCAGATTATGGTGACCCCTGGACACCCTTCTTCTCGTTATATAACAAAAACAAGCTAGATCGTAAACTTCAAAACAAATGGAACTTGGTGTAAGAAAATTTTCAATCATAAATTATTTGACATTCAATTATTTATTATCTAGGATAATAACTATGAGAGAAAACGGTATATATTCTGAGCTCCAGAAGATAGCACTCAATCCATTGAGAATAGGACCCGACGTCGGAGAGAAACAACGGATCATTTCCCCAGAATTTGAAGCCTTAATAATATCTCAATTTAGAGGAATATTTTTTCTTTATCTCATTTTTACTCTGATCTCAATCTTGATGTTTGGCATTGAAAGCATAAAAGTAAGACATAAACCAAACCCCATAAATCGACCTAGGGCCAGAGCTCCTTGCTATTACAAAATTCATTTGGAGAAGATATCGGCAAAAGAGAAGAACCAAAAGCCGGTCACAAATCAAGTCATTTGTAATCCGTATAGAAATCAGAAGAAATTGTTGTCGTATTTGACTCAACACAACATAACACTCACCGCTTACTCACCTCTCGGAGGTATTGATGGAAATACGGAAAGATTCAAAACTGATTGAGATCGGGTTCCGGCAAAAATGAGCTCATCTATGGTTGCTCTCATATAGGGCTACCGGGCCACTTTTCATCAAACCGAGACATAAATGCAAAAATATACACATTTCGCAGGACTTCCTAGATTTTTCATAATTCAAAAATAACCGGGACATTGATGTATTTTTTAAGCTTTTCTTCAAATATTTTCCCTGTATTTAATTTTTACCCAGATCACAGTCGTAACATTTATGATTAAATTTTTAATGTCTTTCATTTTGAAATATACAAAAAACCACCCAGCATTATTTAAACAAGAAATAATTATCAGCACTCATACAAAAGCAAATAAAACACATGTCTTTAAATGCCATAGTTTTTGGAACGAGTAACAAATAATCAATAAATACCAAGTTACAAAATCCCATTAGAATTAAATCTAAATATAAAAAATAATCTAGATTGAAATATGGAAACTAATCTTTCGCAATAAAAGGGCCATGCTCACACATTGACTAAACCATTAATCACGCACCATTGAACAAGCAAACGTACGATTTATTATCTTGCTTATAGCTATTGATTTTCAAAATAGCTATCAATTTGTAAATAAATAATTAGAAATAAAATTCAATTTTCAAAATAAATATAATTTCTATTTCAATTATTTTCTAAATGGACCAAGATCATTGCTCTCAAGTAAACAGCCGCTCCAATAACCAGAAACATTGTGTGTGAAATGAAAAACGATCTAGATCATCATCAATTTCAGTTATAACAATCAGAAAAGATTATTATCAATAAAAATAATCAGAAAAATTGAAAAAACATTTTTTTCAAAAACAAAAATAACATTCAATTCAAGACTTGATTCAAAAATTTCTAAAAAATTAATTTTAAGATTAATTTCAAACCAATGAACCGAAACAATCATTACATCGATTCTGAGATTTTAAGAGCAAAAAGAAAAGTAAAAAAATTCCCTTCAAATCAATCCCGACTTATGATCGACAAGTGAGAGCACAGGGAGGGGACGACCTCTCGGCTGTTTAGATAGTATTACCTTAACATTGACACCAAAAATAATTGAGGCCTTTATTCTTATGGTTCAAAAATAATGAGTCGTTTTCTTTAAAAAATTGTTCAAATTTTTCACAGTCTATGAGACAACAGTCCAACGACTGGTAATAACGACACAATTGAAGTGAAAAAACAAACTGAAAATCAAATAAACTGTGAAATTAAGAGACAGTTATATACTGTTAGACATAGAAATCGATAGATAAGATGAAACACATATTTTTAGCCCCAGTTTTACGCCTGAGTTGAAGGCAAACCTCAATTGAAAAACATTCCCACAAATAATGAGTGAGAGATAGGATAGGGAGAGAAGTAGTCGGTCCCCAGAAAAACAATGGGTTAACAATTTTTTTCGCAAAAGCCTTTCTCTTCACTCAAATACAAAACGTTTTCATTCATTAAAACGACGAAAAAAGTTATAGAAAAGTGAAAATTCAAACCAAAACTCAAAACTGAAATCCAATTAATTATTTTGTTTCCAAAACAAATGCTAATCAAAAATGAGATCAGCTTTGACTCAAACGGAGGACAGCATAACAATGGGATTATAGTTATGATTATTTTGTATACCCTCTCCCTATTCGGATGCATTTTGATCGGAATCGTTTTATTAAAGCTAATAATTACCTGTTTTTTGACCGAAAAATTTGCTCACATTTTCACCATTCGCTCCGAAGACGTCAACGACAGGGACATCGACTCCGGACACAACACCAGGAGAAGAGTCAGTGATATCAGTGTTGTATCGAAGGATAGTTTGCAAGAACCAAATTTCTCGAAAATTGAAAACTTTTTTGTTAAAGTGAGTAAAAACTGTAATTTATTTATAAATTTTAGCTTTTATATATAATTCAAATAAACTTGATAGTTTATGACATTAAAAGAGACAAACATTTTCTAAAAGCTCAAATAATTTTTGCTCATGACAAATATCAAATATAACATGGTAATTCTTGTTTGTTATTGCCTCTCTTAAATTAAAAATGTTCATGCTTTCATAATTTATTCAATTTTTAAAAATTTAATTTTAATATGAACTGCAAATTAATACTTCAAATCACTAATGCTCTATTCAATTCAATTGCTCAAGGCAAATACAATAATAAATTCATATTGATCTAGATCAACCAAGAAAAACAAAAAATATTTAACTAAATTTAAATAAGGTGTCAATATAAGCCATGCACAAGAAAAGAATAAAAAGCAATATTTCTAAATTTGATCAAGATTGGATTGGATTGGATTGGATTATATATTCAAATGAAATTCATAAAAAATGCGGAAAACATTTTATAAGGAAATGAATTCACAAAATATTTTTCATTTGAATTGTTTGACAGATATCTGAGACTAAGTTCCGATCAAAACAACAGTGCATTTGTCCGGTTTGTGCCAACGATCACATCAGCGGCCAAACGAAGAACAGCACAGTTATGGACAGACTGACAGTTGACCTGAAGAAAGGTCAGCACAAGAGGTCGTCATTCATACTGAGGTCAGCACAGGTTTTGTCGAAGAAATTGATTCTTAAGAAAGAAAAGACAAAATCGGAAACAGATTTGAATGAAATCAACGACAATAACAACGAAACTGAAGACAAAAAAGAGATAATTATTCCGATTGTCTCACAGACGACAACAGAGAAGATAATACTGAAGACAATGGACCGACCGTTGGGTGACATCAAACAAATAGCCAATTATAGTGACGTCATTCTGGAGCTCAAACAGAAATTCTCAACGATGACCATGATCAATGCCATCGTTTGAACAACTAGAGCATTCTTCTTCAATCACCAAACTCATCCCGTAAACTTTCACAAATAAATTCTTAAATATATCAAGCTCAAACAGCAAGTAATCAATTAAGTGCTAATAAAATTTAATTTTTTATTAAAATAATTCGTTCTAGTTTATTTAACTAATTTGTCTAAGATAATTTTTTCGGTCTATCATGCTAATCTATCTGATAATGATTGGAATGCTGTCGAAATATTCCGCTCCTCCGCTGATATCGACATATAATTTGATTAAATAATTGATTTCAATCGAATCGACTCTAATCGTAGATATCGTGTCGAACGGCAATTGTATGCAAACGACGTCTGATTGGGAGCTGTTCTCGAGACAGGGTTCGGCCCAACAGCTGGTCATCAGTTTCTCGCTGTCGAGGGAAAGGTATTCGTATTTGAATGTAATCTTTTGTATCAATTGCGGCGAAAATCTGATCATTTTTGTCGACCTGTTGTCCAAATGAAAGTTCATGAAAATTTGTTCACCTAGATCATTTTGAATAACAATTAATCAAGGTAATTTAATAATGACCAAGATAATACCGCAATCAAATATGTCTTTATCCAAATGGGCCGACAGTCTGACGGTTCCTATTTTGATGCCAAATATCCGGATCAGTATTTCGCGATTAGATGCAACAGGTTTCTAAAAATATCAAGATTAATCAAATTGACCATGCAAAATAAACTTGAGAAAAACTTACCCAGTATGAGATGGGTGGGGATACGTTTGAATGACACTTTACTTTGAACACAGCTCTGGTGCTGTAATCCATTGTTGTGAATATCCCGGTGTCGATAATTGCCTCGATGAAATAGGCAACATGGCCATTTGATATCTTGAAAGTTGGTAGGAATGCACTGGGTCAATCAAGTGATTATGGAAATTAAAAATTGACCAAGGTTATTAAAAGGGTAGTTTTACTTTCTCAAACAAAAATCAAACGGAATGCGGTAGATACCAGTACCAAGGACATCACATTTGACTGCGAGCAAGGTGAAAGAGTCAAGGATTACAGTTATGGTCAACTAGGAGAAATATACACAAAAATAAAATTACCTAGCTCTTTCAAATTGAAAGGAATAGTCATGAAATGAGTTTTCCTGTGATAGCGTTGCAGCGATTGCTCTTTGTTGAACCTGAAAACAATTAATTCAACTTAAATAATATGAAAGTAACACATGTAAAAATTACCTAGCCCATAACTCGCCAATAGCGGTCATTAAAATGTGTCTACACTTGAGATTTCCCTCCAATTCAATAATTAGTATACAATTAAGTCGATCCCTGTTTCTATAATACTCTTTGGGCTCAATTAAAATCTCAAATCTATTCAAAATGAAACCCATTTCAAATGATCAAGTTAAAAAATATCGGCGGGAGTTATTCTTTCCCAATAAAATGTTTTCATTTGCAACACAAACATGCAATAAATCAAATTTCAAGGTAACAGTTCTTAAATAAAATAAAAATCAATTCTATGTTTTTTTGGCGCAAAAATCGATATCTCGACGGCTATGCGCAACAAGAATTGTTATCAAGGTCAATGCGGTATTTAATTAATTGTAGCTCGTTAAATTGATTCCCATCGGGAAAATTAACACGTTTATTCTCCTGCCATTATGTCATTTCAGAATTAAACAAAAAGCACTTAAATTGATAATTAATTCAAACAAAACACAAATAAATTGAATACTATTTTGAATTTAAAACAAAATTCTTTGAATAAAAAGTTGTTATCACTTCCCATAAGGTATGCGACATATCTCTGTTGAATCGGCGCATGTCTTGTCTCGTGAAGAATATTCTGTGCGATATTTAGTCCATCTGTTATAGTCTCACACAAAAACAAAACAAATAATGAAATTATCCTGTTTATTCGAATTTTAACAAGAGAAAACTGAATTTAACAAGATTGTTTATTACAATAACACTAATTTCGATTTTTAACTCCAAACTAAAGGCTTATAAAATTGAGCAAGGTGCAAAAGGTTTATTTAAAATTGTATTTTTGCTTTAAAAATTATAGAAGTTCAATTTTAACTTGTTCAATTAAGGAATATTCCTGAACAAAAAAAGTAACATAATTGGGTAAAACAATTCGAAAATCAACAAACTTTAAGTTAACTTTGCAAACAAAAAGTCCTAGTTCAAAAAACCCAATGTTGCAAACAAATTAAATTCTAGATCGAAACAAACATCCATATCGTACAAGAAAAGTAATTTTAATATTGATTAAGGAGGAGAAGCATATTTTGAACTAGTACAATGAAATTAGTGTTTTCAATTTAGAAACCTCAAAGGAAGGACAAGCAGGCTCAGATGAATAGAAATTCAAATAAATTTATACTCACAATTCAAACAAAAAGACCAAGATCAAGCAAATTAAATACTGCAAGCTAATTAAATTCAAGATCGAAACCATTATCTAAATATTTTTTAAAAATAGTAATTTAAAAATTAATAAAACAAAGTAAACCATTCTTGCTTAGTATTAATTAGCCCTGGTCACGAAATCATCCGCTCGTTTTTCAAATTTATTTCTCGAATAAAATAAATTTAAATTAAAAATTTCCAATAATTTTTAATTTCGACATGATAAAAAAATGCTTCAATTATGGCAAAGAATGACCTAGATAATTTTCTTGAAAAACAAGTACTCGATTGAATAAGAGCTATTATAATCATGGACCTAAGCGAACCAATTCCTCCTCAAATGCGTATCCCCTCCGCGGGATCTCATTTATATGGAATCGGTTTATCACTCCATCAGTTCCAGTCTTCAGAGCGAAGAGCAATACATAACCCGTTCTTCATTTTCACCATAACTTTGGTCTACTTTTGCCGTCAATTGATTTCAATGCTATTAATGGACGGAATGAGTGACAGGCAATACCTCTTATTAGGAGACTACGGCCACTTCCTAAAGGCCAGGTATCACATCAACCTATTCCTCAACTTTGGATTCTTCATACCTCTGGCCACACAATTGGTTCACTTTTGGCATTACTTCAATACCAGACGTACCCAACCCTCATATTTGTCACCTTTTGAGCTGTTGTCGGGTTCTGTCTCAGCCCAGAGTCTTGGTAAAAAGATAAATTATCGAATTGACTAATTAACCTATCTAAATATTTTTAGGGTTCTACGACGAGAGAATAGTCCGATCATTTGTGCGTAGCTCACGGTTCCACTTGAAATACACGAGCAAACTATGGCTGACCTTTCCGTTGTGTGGAATCGCATTTTCATCGATCCTATTATTCAAATCGGAAAACCTCATTGACCTAATCTTTGTGAGTTTGCCCTGGATCGTTTTCTTTCATCTATTCTGTCCCTACATTTTGGGCACTAATTATATGTTTCAATTGGTTTACTTCAAAATCATTTGCATTTATCTCAACCTTAAGCTAAAGAATCTGAACAAAGATATCGAAGAATTTCATCTAAAGTTTAACTCAAAATGTTATCAGATTCTGAAAATCCGAAGAATTATTGTCCGTCTGAATGGTGTCCACGAAGAGATCAATTCCATTAATGAAGAGATTTGGTCAAAATACCTGTTCATTTTCATTGTGGCCAATATAGCCGTCGGTAACTTCAGTTTCTATGTCTATATGTTTGTCGACATCGCTTTGATAGTTAAGGTGGCGTTCCTTTACTGCACAGTCTTATGGTTTTCAATGCTCTGCTATATTCTGGACGACGTCTCAGCGATTGTAAAACAAGTGAATAAATCGCGTAAACTATTGATTAAACTCTTTGTCAATCAGAGTCTCAGAATTAATTGTAGCGACAAATTGAAAGTAAGCTAGCTCATTAATAATGAGTCATTATTTAATTCAAACTAGATTAAAATTTGACTTCTATCAAGATAATTTCAATGATGGAGAAAATAAGCAGCAAAAAGATTGGGTTCTATTGCGCCAACCTTAATATTTTGAATTATTTGCACGTTTATGAAGTAACCTTTTTCTAAATGCTTTTTCTATCAAGCTTACTTTATTTTCTTTTCTCGAGATTGTCGTCTTTACAATCGCCTCATTCCTGAAATTGATTGACCTTGGTCATTGAATTATTCAAAACAGATCGTGTAATGACTTCATTAATCACAATAGTCTTTGACAATTGTGGGAACATTTCAGAAATAATAACTTCACATAAAAACTAATACAGTTAGTATGGGATGAGATCACTCGAAAGGGACACTTTTTAGGATAATAAGATTCAATGCTTTTTCTATTGGGTTACAAAATAAGGCAAATTGTCATAAACTCAAATAAGAATAAATAGTCAAAATTTAATTCAATATTGGGACCGGAATATAAGCATGATAAATCATTGATAATAGGCCTTTTGGTATAATATCTGATATGATTATAAGAGAGTGCTTTTAGGTTATTATAATAGCACTTATAGGTCAGCCTTGACTTTGACTTTGCAAGGATAACAGCCATATTTGATATAAAGTTGTAAGATCACATCACATACCAACTGTATAATCATAGTTTCTATTTCCAGATGGAATTAGCCAAAGCTTATCGTGAAAAACAAACATTAATTTATTAAAAACAAAACATATAAAAGTTCCATGGTCATAAAATTAAAGTAATGTCACGCATTTACAATGCACTAAATATTGCACTAAATATAAATAATATATTGTCAACAATTTCATATTGATTACACTATAATATTCATTTCACCAAAAATATTGGTTAAGTTTAAATTCATCAAAAATTCATACAACCATGGACAATAAAAAATTTCGAAATGTTTATAAACTCAAAAATATATATCGCAGTAAAAGAGTTCAGGATATCGACTCAAACAAAGCTATCATCAAAGTAGAAGAATTGGACCTTGATCAAGCTCTACCATCTCATATGACAATACCTTCAGCCGGTACTCACTTATACTCATTTGGTTTATCACTTCATAAGTTGGACTCATCGACGAAACGCCATTCAATGAATAATCCGTTCGTCGTATTCATTATGTCATTCATTTATTTCACTCTTCGATTGTCTTCAGTCCTGTTTATGGACGGAATGACTGACAGACAGTACTTCATATTTGGAGACTTCCCTCACTTTCTTATAGCCCGTCAACACATAAATATGTTCGTCTGCTTCACGTTCTCAACAGTCCTTTACTCTCAAGTCATACACCTTTGGAACTATTATCGAAGTCCAGGAAAGCCATTATATATGAAACCGTTTGACCTGATGTCGGGCCGGTGCTCACCAAATAGTTTAGGTAAGCAAAACATTTAGCTACCTTTGAAATTAACTTGTTGAGTGTGTAGGACTCAGAAATAGAGTCCTGGTGAGGGTTTCTACAAGTGAATAGAATTAATTCAAATTACCCTAGGTCTCACAGACAGAAAGACGGTAGTGCAATTCATGAAAATCAGCAAGTTTCTGCTCTTGGGAACAGGAAAACTCTGGATATCGTTTCCATTGTGCGGTTTCTTATTCGGATCGATTCTACTCTTCAAAAGCGAGAACTTATTTGACCTGATATTCATAGCCCTTCCCTGGACTCTCTGTTTCCACACATTCTGTCCCTACATTTTGGGCGTCATTTATATCTATCAATTGGTTTACTTCCAAATCATTTGTCTTTATCTCAAACTTAAGGTCAAAGTTCTTAACCAAGAAATCGATGACTTTACCCAAAGTCCCGGTATTTCCAGAACGGGTCACACCCAGAGAATTATGAATATTCTGCACCGACTGACAGACATCCACAAAGAGATAAAGATAATTAACAGAGAGATCTGGTCGAAATACCTTGGCGTATCCACATTCATCAACATAGCAGTGGCCGACTTCACTCTTTATGTCTATATGTTTGTCGACATCACACTCTACGTTAAGATAGGGTTCCTCTACTGCTCTGTCCTGTGGTTTACAAACCTGTGCGCTATTCTCAACGACGTCTCCGCTATTGTAATACAAATCAATAGATCCCGAAAACTGTTATTAAAACTTCAAATTAATAGAGAATTCAACATTTCAATCAGGGATAGAATCAAGGTATTTGTATATGTGAATTGAATTTCTATAATTCATTTATTTTTATATCAATCAAGATACTTTCGATGATTGAGAAAATAGCATCCAAAAAAATTGGTTTCTATTGCTTCAATTTTTTCATGTTAAATTACCTTCGTGTTTACGAGGTATCCTATTAAGTGTAAATAATTTTATAAATTTAAATCATGTTCATTTTAGATTATTGTTTTGGCAATCTGTTGTTTCATTAAGCTCATCGACATCTCACATTAAAATTACCAAGTAGATTGTTTATAGAATTAATCTGATAAACGGAACTGTTCTTGTATATTAATTCGAATAAGTTATAATTTAAAATAGCAATTGATAGGTTAGGTCCCGTCAATAAACTAATCTGTGCTATAAATACATTTCTCTTTATTAATCAATAATATTATTTAAATTTTCATTAAAACAAATGAAATAAAAGTCGATATTATATTTTGAAATATTAAATATAAAATAAAGTAAATATAACGACAATTTTCATTCAACTTACTTTGATATAATGAAAAACATTTTGTTTAATAAATCTAATATCGATTCGTTCCAGTCTTGATATCTTCTGTACTCTAATGGCTCTGACTATAACTTTCAGTAAATTGTAGTTTCGGTAAAATTATGTCAATTTATGTGAATATGTTTTCATTCAAATGTTTTAATGACTTTAATGTAGAAAACAGTTTAATAACTTCTGAATAGTCTTCAGCTTTGATCCGACAATCAATAGCTGTTAATTGACTGCAATTATATGCTATTCTTTGTCTACAATCATAAAAATGAACTTGATCCACATCTGAAAATGCATCGAAATGGCACTTAAAGTATTTCAAATTATTTAATCTTGGAATTTAATTCAAAAAGAATTGATTTGTCTTCTTCTGCAACAGCTGTTGCTAATTTGGTGTCAGTAAAACTGACCATAATCAAATCAAATCAAATCGAACGATATTATTGAATGACTTTAAACGTTTCAAGTCTTTCAAAGTGTAGTTAACTCTAAAATCAATGAATTTTAGTTTATTTTGTTAAACTTTTTCACAAAAATATTATAAGTTTTTTATTTAAATAACTTAACCTGCATTTATGAAGCAAAATAAAATTTGCCTTGCGCTTTGATTTAATGTTGAGGCTAAAATAACATAATTGAATTTTAATGAGTTTTAAATGAAAAACGAGTGGAAAATATGAAGCAATATTGAATTTTGAAATAAAATACCTTCAAAGATATTTTTACCACAAAATGTCATAAGGCATTAAGTTTTATCGCACGAAAAAACTATCTAGATCACAATTCATTGTTACTGAAATCAAAGTCATTTTATTTGTTCACCCATTTGAAAATGATATAGTTTATTTGCTATTGCTGAAAAAGTGGCAAAAAGTGATTGAAATGAACAGGAACAAAGTGGTGAAGAACTTTTTGATTGACTACTATTCCTCTTCTTAAATGTCAAACTGTAACAAAGGTTTTGAAATTTTTGAAATATATTGATTACAGTCTTAAATGGATTTTTATGAATTTCAGTGTTTGAATGTTTGACATTTGATTATCAGAATGTAATAGAATTGTTAATCCAGATAAATTGAAATTAATTGATTGACTGAGGTTTGACTGTATTAAGAATATAACATTTGACAGTTACAGTGAATCCCATAGTTTTGAAGCTTATTAACAGTCTATAGAAGCGTCTTAACAGAGTCTTAACAGAGTTTTGTCACT